>KZ068524.1:3275-29885 GCA_002091845.1 Anopheles cracens | reverse complement strand
ACCCCCAAAACTTAATCCGCTTATCCACGTGGCGCAAAGAACTCCCCGCGTACGGGTAGCTCATTAAAACGGGCTACAGTTGTGCGTTAATTACGAATCCGGGCCAGCCACGGTTTCTCGGAAGGCGGCACGCGAGCGTGTTTTACTTTGGGTTTTGGGCACATCATTTTCTGGGCAGATAACTCCAACGTCAAGCGTTGGTAGCAATTCCAAATCCGGCGGCCCACTTACCGGTGCAGGTTGCGAGTCTTAAAACCATGGCTACTGGTGCTGCCGCGCTGGCCGAGGGTCGATTTATTTCATGATCATCTATTTGCACACGAAACTTAACAGTCCCTTCATTCAGTCCTTTTTTTTTGTTTTTTTTACACAATCCACAACGAATGCACCATCCACTTCACCTGCACCGGCGGGCGGGTTTATTTGATGTTCACACTCGAGCGCACAGCTATTTGGAGCGTTTAGCATAAATCACATCGCAAAGTACCGACCGACCACCGGTCATCTTCGTACCGGCTTCACGAACATCGAGATCGCGCGCCCGAAAGCTCCCTCGTCCTGGGTGTGCTGGTGTGAAGTGTGCGTCCTTCGCGCCAAAGGGCCGGAAGCATATCTGCTGCTTGATGGTGCTGCTGCTCCTGCTGCTTACGGTTCGGCATCTTGATGTGCATTTCTCGATTGCAAGCACCCGTCCGAGGAAGCAATGAATGCAATGGCTTTGCAATGTGCGATACCGACGCCCATTCGCACTATTTATGGCCAACGATAGTCTGGAGCGGGAGCCCTGCTCGGAAGTTATGCGAATCGGTTGTCGGTGGTGTGTCTGTGTAATAGACTCCCGGCAATGTTCTGTTATCGGTCGGTCGGTGTTCACATTCTTCTTCTCTGCAAGCTGCAGCTTTTGAAAGACATTTGTTCTGAAGTGTTTAAAACAATGTTTATCTTGTTGTTTCTGCTTTACTGAATGGTCGAACCAAACAAACTTATATAGATATCGTGGTTAACTTGTTCATCCGGAAAACACAATAAGTTGGATACAGAGGACACATGATAAAGTTGAGCAATTTGAATAGTTTTAAATAAAAAAAACGCTACCAGAATTATTTGCCACAAATTCACAGGATTACGGATAATTTAATTAATTTTACGTTGAAGTGACTTATTTGATTGTAATCCTTTTGATAATTAAAATCAATTTGATTACATATTCTCACTCGGCAAAATCCGTTGAAACTTGCATGGTACTTGTGTGCGACCAACTTGTGTGGCCTACAGTTCCTTTTGCCTCATATTCTTCAGCTTGTAGGCAAATTCCCACCCGAAAAAATGTGTTCAAACTTGTATGAAAGCATCCTTACAACTTGTGTGGCTATTGTGGGTATTTTCTTCTACTTGTGGGCATATTCCCATCCGACCAAATTCGGTGATGCCGGGGCTACACGTTCGGCTGGGAAACTTTCGTTCATTAGGTAATTGATTTTTTCTCTAGACGTTCTTTTCTTTTCTTTTGTTTTTTTTCTTCTATCCGTTAAAAACGGATGTGGAATGCAAAGCATCGACGATTAATAACAAATACATTGACTTTTTGGGAACAAAAAATTGTTTATCTTGATTATATCTTTTAATTACGAATTGCAGAACTTCCATTCGTACTGATAAAAAAGCGCATTTTTCTTCACAAAAGTTTTCAGCTGCTTTTGCCTTACTCTTTGTGCGTATCGTCCATTCTCTTTTACACGCATTGGTAGGCAATCAAATAGAGTGCTATAATGCTTCATTTTCTAAAATTAAATCTTTTAAAAATGTTTAAAATGTTTTAATTTGCTACCATGCTTAACAGCTTCACCAACTAATTGATCTTGTTCAAGCGAAAGAACTGATAAAGCACAGCATTATGAACTTTATTTACGCAAGTCTTTGCGAATGACAAGAGATAAAATTTCGAGGCTCGTTCGGTGTTAACATTCATTGCTCACGCTGCCTTTTCTTACACGAATCAAGCCAAAGGGCCGGAAGCATATCTGCTGCTTGATGGTGCTGCTGCTCCTGCTGCTTACGGTTCGGCATCTTGATGTGCATTTCTCGATTGCAAGCACCCGTCCGAGGAAGCAATGAATGCAATGGCTTTGCAATGTGCGATACCGACGCCCATTCGCACTATTTATGGCCAACGATAGTCTGGAGCGGGAGCCCTGCTCGGAAGTTATGCGAATCGGTTGTCGGTGGTGTGTCTGTGTAATAGACTCCGGCAATGTTATGTTATCGGTCGGTCGGTGTTCACATTCTTCTTCTCTGCAAGCTGCAGCTTTTGAATGACATTTGTTCTGAAGTGTTTAAAACAATGTTTATCTTGTTGTTTCTGCTTTACTGAATGGTTGAACCAAACAAACTTATATAGATATCGTGGTTAACTTGTTCATCCGGAAAACACAATAAGTTGGATACAGAGGACACATGATAAAGTTGAGCAATTTGAATAGTTTTAAATAAAACCCCAATTTCAATCGGTTCGTTTCCTATCGCTCTTGGTTTTAGCAGCGACGACGTTATGTTGACAGACGATCGGAAAGAGTTTTATCACCGTATCGCCGATTTTTCACCGCTTAACACCCTTCTCCTTCGGCGTTTTCTTTTGTTTATGTTGCTTTCCGGAAAGCTTTCCTGAAGGGCTCGACCGTGAAAGTGTGTTTCCAATCGAAGCAGGCAATAAAGCAAGCATTCATGGTCGGCCGGGAAATGCACAGGGTGTAGCCGGCAGGCAGTAACCATAGCGACAGTTGAATACTTTTGCCAAATCGTTATTGCAGAGGGTTTGGGCGTCGCTTTTGTTTTGCACACACTTTCGAAGCCCCGTTTCGAAGGTTGCGATAAACCTTCCGAGAAGTTGCCGAACTGCGTGCGCCACTGCTGTGAAGACCGGTAGTGTCGCTGGCTCTGAACCGAATGTATCGGAATGTCAATATTGCATTCCCTTAAGCGCGGAACGCCAACACCAATTCGGGGCCGGGGCTACACGTTCGGCTGGGAAACTTTCGTTCATTAGGTAATTGATTTTTTCTCTAGACGTTCTTTTCTTTTCTTTTGAAAATGATCAATATTCCCTCTTGTATGTATTCCTTATCTTGCGGCGGCAAAACATTGTAAAAAGGGTTTCGTTAGCAACAATGCGACTAGCAATAGGGAAGGATTTGCATAAGACCTTTACAACACATTGTAAAGGGTGGTTCGCTTTCTCATCTATACGCGAGAAGCGCACTAGAATCAAATTAAAAATCAACCAATCTGCCTCAGAATGCAGAAGTTTCCTCTCCGTAACGAAGCATATCATCCGCATCGCTCAAACCCGCCCTCGGAACCACCCGGCGAAGGGCCTTTGACACTTGGAGCTAATTAAATTCTTCGCGGTGCTAGCTTTCCTATTATTTGGTTGGAATAATTCACCTCGAAAACTAAATTAGTGACGCTTTTGATTGATACGATAAGAGTCCGCGTCCGTGCCCCCGTATGTTTACCCGGAAATCGGATTAATTTCGCTGTCAATTGAATCGACTCGCTGCCGGTGACAGCATCCGCCGTTGGTTCGCGAATCGGGCTGGGAAAATGGGTGGTCAAAACAAGACAAGACTCCCACCCGAAAGGCAAGGGGGTCACTCGGGGAGGCTGGGCTCGGATTACGCTCTTGCGGTTTACAGCCGAGTGCGGTCGTGGCCAGCACCGGATAGCGATGCCAGAAGGGACAATAGCCAATAAATACCGAGACACCGCTTTAAGAGCGGCTTTTTTTACACCCCAACCCCAATTTCAATCGGTTCGTTTCCTATCGCTCTTGGTTTTAGCAGCGACGACGTTATGTTGACAGACGATCGGAAAGAGTTTTATCACCGTATCGCCGATTTTTCACCGCTTAACACCCTTCTCCTTCGGCGTTTTCTTTTGTTTATGTTGCTTTCCGGAAAGCTTTCCTGAAGGGCTCGACCGTGAAAGTGTGTTTCCAATCGAAGCAGGCAATAAAGCAAGCATTCATGGTCGGCCGGGAAATGCACAGGGTGTAGCCGGCAGGCAGTAACCATAGCGACAGTTGAATACTTTTGCCAAATCGTTATTGCAGAGGCAAAGATTAAGCACACGAGCACGGGATCTGTTACATGTGACATTTGTTCGGGAAAAGTGGAAAATGATCAATATTCCCTCTTGTATGTATTCCTTATCTTGCGGCGGCAAAACATTGTAAAAAGGGTTTCGTTAGCAACAATGCGACTAGCAATAGGGAAGGATTTGCATAAGACCTTTACAACACATTGTAAAGGGTGGTTCGCTTTCTCATCTATACGCGAGAAGCGCACTAGAATCAAATTAAAAATCAACCAATCTGCCTCAGAATGCAGAAGTTTCCTCTCCGTAACGAAGCATATCATCCGCATCTTGGTTCTGCTCGTCATTGCTCACTTGTCGTCTTGTAATACTCTTGGAAAGTCTTGGAACGTATTTTGCCTCGCATGAACCAAGCGAGTACCAGAAATTGGTGATTACTCGCAAAAACAACTGAGATGAAGTATTTCTATCACTTTTTCCAATGAAGGAGCGTAATTCAATATTATATTGCAGACAGCTTTTTTTCTTTTATGTGATGGGAAAGTTAAGCATCAAGATCGGGCCGAACTCTTTAACTGTAGATATTTGTCTTGCTATATCGTATGCGACTCAAAACAAGGCAAATCCCTATTTTTAGTCTAGTTATTGTTATATTACTAGAAGTTGTGAAATTCTCTGCTGGAAGCTTTGTCAGCTATGCGTTAGAGTGTCTCATCAAAGCTGCCTTCACTTCTCCATATAAAACTTAGTTTATTTCCACGAATAAAAGCTCCTTACACATTTGCTTCACCTATTTCCACTGCACATCAAACATAATTTTGAAAGCGAACTAAAGTATCCATCTATAAATAAACAACAAAGTCTTCGCGAGGAAAAAATCCCCTCCATTCGATCTCGCAGATGAATGTTTTTTCTTTCGGAGATGTACGTGGGACGAGCAACATGTGTTCATTTCACGTCCTGCCTCGCAAAACGACAGCCGCGAGGCTCACGGCAAAGATTAAGCACACGAGCACAGGATCTGTTACATGTGACATTTGTTCGGGAAAAGTGGAAAATGATCAATATTCCCTCTTGTATGTATTCCTTATCTTGCGGCGAAAAGCGGGAACACGCAATAGCCTTCCCATAGGTCAGAGAGAGTCGGCATGCATTTTGTACCGAACATTGTCGGCTGGGTGCCGGAGTTTTTGAAAGATTTCGAATCTGATTGAAATATTTCGAAACGGATTTTTTGTGAAGTTCTCAATACATCGAGTGTTTATTATATAAGGTATTAGAAGTCTTGGATGAAACAATTTGATTTTTTCGACTTATACATAATACTTTCAAAACATATTGGTTGGCTTTTCAATTTTTAAATACGGTTGTTTGATGAATATCTTTCTATATCAATCCATCCCAACACACAAACTTGAAATGATTGAATATAAAAACTACCCCGGAAGTAACGGTTCTGTTGAAAAACATTTTCATTGCCTCGTTACTGTTATTTCAACGGATTTGGTTCTTATTTTGTCTCTTAAGAAAAAAACAACCGCCATCAACAGGAAACGATACTAAAGTTCAATTTTTATTAATCTGAAAGTCTCCTTCTCTCCTTCGAAGGACACCATTTTATTACGACTCGATGGAGGGCAGCAAAACACACACAGAAATACATCAAAAGTCAAACTCTAACACGTGTTCAATCGTTGCTTCAGTCCGGACCCCGTGTGTTCGGCATGATGCCCGCGCGTGCCAGATGGCTTATACCCGTGGTGACTTCTGCTGGAAATTAGTGTGCGCATCCTTGCTCAACGATCCGTTTTCTCTGCGTCTTCGCTTCGTTTTCTTACTCTTGAGATCGCCCGATCTGGAGCATACGACTCTGTCTGTCGAGACTGTGGCGAGGGTCGCATAACAACCATTGGCTCGTTGGATCCTGGACATTGGCCACAAATTCCCGGAACGCATCAAACGTAATCGGTTTTCGCCTTCGCCGACAGCGAAGCGCGTCATCTGCATGCATGTTGTTGCAAGACCAAGTACGGGCGCGCGCGCGCGCGCCTTATTTTATGAAGGCACAAAGGCACACCGAAAGGGAAAGGAAACATGGAGCCCTCTTTGTCGAATTCTTAAATTAATTCGAAAAGCTTATTTGAAGTGCGCATTCGTTGCATTGCCTCCGGGAGGCTACCACCTCAGGACACTTGTTTCACACATCCTTGCACCACACGTGCAAGCAAAGCCACGCTTCCCCTCGGAGACCCGTTGGACGTGAAATTCTTTGCCCGCTCCGGATTGGTCCAACGGCACGTGCTTCAGATGCGGGGAAGCTGGTTGCGATTCGTTCTCTCGTTCGGCATTCGTGCCGTTCGGTCGCTATGGAAACGAACGCGCTGGAGTGGGAGATACGCGAACCGGAGAACCCGAACACGAAGCCGTAACAATGGCAGGATGTTCGATGTTACGAATGGAATTAAGGTAGAAGCATAAAAAAACGGTTGAAAATTAATCCAAGAATCAGGTGGATGAGATAGACGCCGTGAAACCGAAACAAAAGCGTATAAATACAACCGAACACTTCGGAGCACGACGTCAGTCGGTTCCATCAAACCGTCGGTGCACTTGGATCACAGTTTTTCGTTAACAAATCAACACAGGAGGACGATAGTTCTTGTGCCGGTGTGTCGTTAAGCCCTATAGTGAACATTCCACAACAAACAGTGCAACTCTGAGTGAGCAAGACATTCGTGACACTGAATCAATCGTGTGCAAAATGACAAGTGACTTTGGCCGGCACGCTCCATTCTACTACTACGGCCACGAGCCGGTAGTTCCGTCCGGGTGCGGCAGTGTAAACGTCAAAATGGAGCAGCTCGAGCATGGAGCAGCTCTGCCGGATACGTCCTACCTTGGATCATCGTACTCCTACAGTTCCAACGCGACCCCCACCACAAACCTTCCAACGCAATCGTCCACCCCGAACGTGGTTGTGCTTCCCGGCTTCATGGACAACTACCCCGACAGCTGGATGACACCGAGCCCGTCCAGCTTTGGCTCGGAAAGTCCGGACTACTACTCCCTAGCCAACTCGCCCCAGCGCAGCTTCGTCGATGTCGAAGAGTACAAGGAGAACTTGCTTGCCATGCAGCAACCGTCCCAGCTGCCACTCCTAGCGGCGGCCCCACTTCCACTCTCTCCGCCGCTTGCCACCGTACAACTCTCCAGCAATGTCGCCCACAGCACGCCATTGACCACCCCGAGTGCCAACCTGCCCGTCAAAAAGCGTCAGTACAACCGCAAACCAAAGTCGAAACCGGACCAGGCGAAGGCCGCTGAAACGGACACCACTTCCCGGACGGATCTCTCCTGTCTTAGCTTCCCGAAGCCGTTCGGCAAGCCGACCGATCTGCTGGCACACCCGGAAGGAACCGTCGCCGGTGTCATCGGCAAGCGGAGACGCAAGCAGGTCCCACTGCAGATCAAGAAGAAGCGTCGTCTGGCGGCCAACGCACGCGAACGGAAGCGGATGCAGAACCTGAACGACGCGTTCGACCGGCTGCGCCAGTATCTGCCCTCGCTCGGGAACGATCGCCAGCTGTCCAAGCACGAGACGCTCCAGATGGCGCAGACCTACATCACGGCGCTCTGTGACCTGCTGCAGTAGTGACCCTCCAGCACCCAGCTTCTTCTGGAAGTCCCCGGCGAGCGCTCCCACTGTACAGAAACCGGAGGCGCGGCCGGGCGGAGATACAGCGTACAAAACCTAAAACGAGGCTACTTACTTCTGCTCGCGATGCTCGCTTACAGTACTATCTGATCCAGTTCTGGAGTTCGTGTTTTGAGTGTGACGTCGACGAGATGTGCCACAACCTTCCACTTGCCAATGCCCGAGCTAGAATAATGTTAAGTTTTTAATTGTAGAAACAAAACGAAGGTTAAATTATTTCTCTACTGTTACTACCATTGCGTTAAGCTATTATTGTTTACTTACTGCGAATAAACGAAAACATGAAAATCGACTTGCTTCTGTATCGTGTGTGCCTTTTCCCTGTAGAAGTTGAAGTCTTTACATTTCAGGTGTTATCCAATCCAATTGTTTTTGTTTCCGACATCCAAATCTCTTCTACACCTTAAGAACGGTCGCGCTTTCTTGCAGTTAATTTTCTCACGGCACTTCGTCTTTCACCGCACCTCCAAAGGACCTGGGAGCTCCGGTAAACCGCTAATGATAAACATTGGAAAGAATGATGGCTGGGCGAATAAAGGCTAAAGGGAGATTCCAATGCGCACTGTGAGGCAACTCTCAAGTGCGCACGAAACGGTACGGAGATGAATTTTAAACAACGATGAATAAGTTGCCCCCACTCGCAAAGTGACTGCTTGTGAGCTGGGAAAGGGATGAAGGGATGTGAAAAAGATTGGAAAGAAAATTCGCCGTTTAAGGGGTCCATCGGCGTTGTTCGCCGTGAAGTGGTTCGCCGTAGCCTACCCCGTTGGATTGCTTAATGACGAGGTTGGGTTTCGATTGATTTCTGTGCGGCAAGAGACAGGGGGTTTAAATAGTGACGTCAGGTCGTCTGTTCTGGCGAAAAACATGGCAAAATGTTATGTCTTGATCCACTTAACCCTCATCAGCTCGCTGTTTTCTCAACAAATTACATTACGTTTTGTCTCTCATGGTCATACGGAAGTCAACACCAAATGAAATGTAAAGTATTGGTGATTATGTTTCGATTTTACTATTATACAAATTATAGAATACAAAAGCTGGTAGTATTGAAAAAATATTCCCAATCATGGTAATTTTACTAGGCATGTTTAGTTGTTTGCTAATCAAATCACATAACAAATAATCAAAATGACATCGAATCCATCAAAGAAGTCGACACACTAATGCGAAAATCCTATCCAAATCAAATCTTAACGATGTTTCCTGTGAAAGTTTCCTGAAAAGTAATTTTCCGGTAATTAACATAATCTATTTTCTTTCAAGAATCGCCCAGCAGGTGACACTTGAGAACCAAAACACAAATGGTCATTGAAACAAGATGTTCCCCAATCACCCTTCTCACAACAATCGTAGTAGCCCACCTGAACCGTACCTGTCAACGAACGTCAACAAACTTCAAACGAACAGCAAACATTGGAACCGCAGATTCGTCCCACACCGGAGAGTGTTTCGCTTGCCGCTTCTATTGAACCACCAGTACTACAAGCCAGGTAAGGATCTATCGGATTCCGTTCCGCACCGGGTGACATTATCCTGCGCAAGCGTCCTTTTTGCTCGTGCGTTTTTTTTTGTCTTGTTTTGCTCTTGCCGCCTACCGACAAAGGCGCCCGCAGGGCAGGGGGCGCGCTCGCAAATCGTCTTCACGGCGCCATTACACCGTGCCACGCGCTTCCATTGATCCCTCTGCAGGGGGTTTGCGAACCGTACTGCCATAAATTACGGCCGTGCCGCCGCTGCGGTTGCAGCCTCCCGTAGACGTAGACGCTGAACGGAGTCGCTCGGATCGTGAGAAGTCAATATTTGCTCGCATTCGGCGTTGCGGGAAGGTTGCGAGTGGCTGGACGCCCACGCTGAACTTCAATTTCCGTTTCCGATATTGGGCGCGGGCGCCCGGCGCTCGGGAAGGATCACTTTTCAAGACCCCCGAACGCCGGTGATCCCGTTCGCTAATGATCCAGTTTTTGGCAATGACCGGAGCGTGACTCGGAAGAAAGTGAGACTCGCATTCGTTCGTTCGGGCGTGCGAATGGCCGTTCTCCACAGTCCACTCGATCAGTCTTGAGCCTCTCTCGAGCCTCTAATTATGTTCCCTTTTGCAGGTCAAGACTTTACGATCCGTTCTTTTGTGCTCGAAAAATCATCTCGCAAGATTAGCATAGTTAAGAAGCGCTGAGAACATCAACAAAAATAGGCATTATCGTTCTTTTGTGCTCGAAAAATCATCTCGCAAGATTAGCATAGTTAAGAAGCGCTGAGAACATCAACAAAAATAGGCATTAGGTGCTTTACTTGACCCAACGATATTCTTGGAATAGAAGTATGCGTAGTACGCGAAACGAACGCCATATTAAACTGCACCTATGAAGTGATTGTAACAAAAGCTTCTATAGTTTACACTCGATCATCAACCCATACACCCTCGCATGCATTGTTCCTCGCCTGACAGCAGTAGCATGATCTTGAAACTTCAACGTTTTGCCTGATCATTATTATTTTATTGATGCCCGGACGATCGCCCAGCCCGCAGCATCTACCTTTGTCTGCGCGCGACTCAAAAGCTCGATCCGTATGGCTCCCAAATTGATCACGCCAATGTGTTTCCACCGCAGCCGGCACCCGTCGTGTCGTTTGCTTCCGATTCACGATCGGCAGTCATCGAAAGAAGACCGTATCCTGCAGATAGCTATATATACATCACAGCTGTGCGGCAACAGCCGTTTTGAAACCAACGCGTCGTGTGCCCAAGAAGATTCAGCTTTATTTCCTTACCTTCTGGGGTTATTTTTTGTTGTAATTTTGTTGCTTTTTTGTACCATTTCTTTCGAGACCTAATGCTGCAACATCATGGCGATACGAAATGAAGTCACGCACATGTTGCTTTCGTATTATAGATCTCCTGTGTGGCGTTTTTTTTTCACGTGTTGTTTTGAATTTAATCGCTATTCGTTCGCTTCCTTCGAGTGTCCTTTCGGGTAGGGAATAAAAAAAACCGAGCGGATAGATCTTCCGAGTTACGCCAATCATAGTTTCAGGAAGCCGAAATAATTGCATTCGTTTTTTTCATCTCGTAACTTCGCTTTGAACAATCATAATTTTCTCAACCATTTTTTCCGCATCACACTTTGCAAAGGATCCGGAACGGAAGGCGCTAAGGATTGGCGCAAAAAACAATAATAAAACGGCCACAGAACTCGGACCCGTGGTGGTCAGGGATACAGTAGGACACAAGGATGGCCCTTTCGGGATCGCCGGTGGCCTAATTTCGGTTGTGGCTTTCTCGGCAGGGAATGTTGGAATGTTGTGAAGCATTAGGAGCGGGATGAACAAAAACCGGACAAAGCGGGTGGTATTCGAAGGACAATGGCGTACCGGCCCAGATGCCGGCGGGACAATTACGCGCTGGTCAGTTTCAGGGAAAACCCTCATGCGGTGAGCGATTCCAACGGCCGGTGCTATTCTTTTCCATCCAGCTTCTGCGGCTACTGTAGCAAGGATTTTTGATTGATTTTTTTTTATAAATAGAGTATGGGCATTCAAGTATCCTTGCGCAAGAAGGACTTCCCGTGTGTGCATGTGTTCAAAACACAAACGGTCGGGATGCTGTTCCCGAATTGTACGAAAACAACGCGCATGAGTGTTTCCATAAGTATTGATATAAGATGCGATCGATTATTAACCCGTTCCGAACGTTCTCGAGCAACTTCTTCTACTCCCGATTTGCTGCACCATATGTCCGACTGCACTGGTGCATCGGTGCGTTGCTCGTATGCTTTCCTCCCCGGGGGTGTGCATTCACTCTCCAGGCACCGTCGCCTACTTTGTAGGGTTTCAACCCCTTACGCAACACGTGCGTAGCCTAGGCCAAATGCCGCCACGCAAAGGGACGGTTGATGACGGGGTTTAGAGATTTTTCATCTCCCTTGCACCGCGACAAGATGCACACATGTTGTCGGAAACAATTACGAGGACTTCGGGCTTAATTGTTTTACGCGTTTAGAAGAGGTTTTTTTCTCTATATGTATTAATCGTTCAGTAGCCAATAATTTTCATCCGTCTCGAGAAGGGATTATTGAATTCAAATGTATACCTTGAAATATTTATGTTTTTTTAGATTTAATATAGCATCATGCTCATTACAAATGTCTTCTAATGTGTTTTTAACGATATGAACTATCGTTTCGATACAAACTGTACGATGTTTTTAACATCTCAATATCTTATAGCATAGTATTTTAAGTGATATTTGTGTGATATAGTGGTTCAACTTGTGCTTATTTCCTGAACAAAGAATGAAAATCTGTATAAAAAAAAACTAAACAGCATCGAAACGGTATGCAGCAATGCATCGCAATCCAACCGTATATTTTAAAGCCTCCCTTAAAACGCAGAGGAAGGAAGTAATCTTTTTCTTATTTAGCTTCCTCCTCCCTAACTGCCCACGGTGCATTACTCCTGCAAGGGTAAACATTTGCTCATCAGCGGAGAGTAGAAAACCTTCCAAATCAACTATGATTACACCGTTCCGCTAATGTGTGCCCGACCGGTGTGAGCTATGCAGGTATGGCACTGGGCTGCAGCTTCAGTCGCGGCCCTAGCCCTTCCGCGGTCACCAATTATCGGGTGAGCGCGTCCGTTCAACCGGACGCATCCCGAAACGAGCGGTCCGAAACTGAACGAGCGAAACCCTAATTTGCCTGTCAGACACCACACCAAGTCACTGGCCAACGCACATCACCGGGACGCTGGTGCGACACCCGAAATAAGAGAATTACCGACCGAAAAGGGAGGAATAATCTCCCAGGACGCGCGCGCGCGCGTCTTCCGCCGCAAGTAATGTGCTCGTGGCCGAACCGGACTGCGCACATCCTTTCCCGCCGGTGGAGCCCTTTTTTCGGCAAACGATTATCGATAATCGCAGTGCGACGTGGATTTAAATGCTCGCGTCCTTTTGCTCCGTGTTGGCTGCCGTCTCCTACTGAGGAAGCCTGCCACTGCCACCGAGGAAGGAAACAGGAAGACGGCTGATCGTTCGCCTGCTCTTACTCGGATGTATCGGAATTGAAATTACCCACACCGAGTCGCCTTTTTTTTAGGGGGATTTTGGTTTTTAGTTGGTATCGTTGTTTTTTCTTCCGAGCTTCCTCACGGGGAATGCATCACTCGCTCGCGAAGATATTGGGAACGTTGGGGTTGCTTATCGTTCGGGGCGAAAAAAGTTGAACGCAATTTCCATGCAGGAAAGAGAGTAAATTAGCGATACGAAACGATTCATTCAATTCGGTCGAATCGGTAGAATCTGTGGGAATGGAGCGCGAAAGTCGAAGTTCGTCCTCCTGAAAGGATAATTTGTCGATTGCCGGGGAAAAGAGTGTGCTGCGGAGAAAAAGAAAATATCAGACCCGATCGGGCTGAAAAGCCGTGAGAACCCGGCTTAAGTTGCTTTTTTCTCTACCGACAAGCTAATCGATTTTCCCGAGGGACACCCAAAGGCGTCATACTTCATACGAGAAGAAGCAGCACTTGCAGCGCGCCGGACCGCGACAAGACGACGACAAAAAGGATGCGATCATCATCACCTACTTCCCGGGAGGATCACTCCGCACGAACAGCCCGTATCTTGTTAGGCTAATGAGAATCCAATTTCGACGGGCTTTTGTTTCTAAGTCTTTGCACGAGCGCCCATTACCGCCTAATAGGATCACTTGTCCTCCGTGCGCACGAACCCACTTGGTTCTAATCACTGCCGCGCAGCCAGAGCGTACTTCTTGTTACGGCCGCTGCTTAGCTCGCGCGATAACTTCTCGCCACGTCGCCCCATCGCCGGAGATTAGGGCAGGCTTCATGAATAATACTTTGTAATTTGGGCGCTTCCAATTACCGTGCGGAGTCGCGTGTGCTGAGCGTGACTTCCCGTGCCGGGTGCGTGCTCAAATCGATAGAGCAAATTGCTCCCCAAAGCCGGAGTTAGAAAACTGGATCCTACCACCAACGGAGCTGGGAAAAAAATGACGACGATCGCTGCGCTCGGACGCCTGGTGCGCGCGTTGTTTAGGCTCTAATGATGGTCATTGTTAGTGGCTGTCCGTTGGCACCCGGTGTATTAGACAACACGGACCAGTTCCGCTGCAGTTCACAGGATGCCGACACCGCAACGAGCCGTGGGGGGTTTCGGGACAAAACGGAGCACCGACTCCGGAGGACCTGTGCGGTGTATTAATCAGGATCGGACAGCAAAATGAATCCTTTGCGGGTTCTACACCTTTGCGGCTGCCCGCTCACGAACGTCGGAAGTTGAGGGATGCGCAAATAATCTTCCGAGGTCCTTCCGCCGTTGTTTACTCTACGACGGTGGTCTTTTGACGCCGCACAAGCCGCCCAACGTCTTTGCGCGAGGATGGAATTAATTAGGGACATCGGTAATTAAACGCACCTCAGCGTCCCGCGTGCTACAGCCGTGCTAATGATGATGAGTGCGGAAAGGATGCGCCCTCCCACACCCGCCGCAAGGAGGAAGTAATTTTCGAGGGATCGAACGGTCGATGATTAGTATTTGGAGACGTTCGGGCTCGAAAGGAATCCCTCGGAAGGAAGCATTATTCGCTCGTTAGGAGATCGTTTCGCTTGGACCGTGAAGCTTGTCCGCAGAAGAAGAAGAAGATGGCGATCGGGCGAAGCAGTACGGGCTGCGTTCTCACGTCCCGTCAGACGTCAGACAGGTTACCGTTGCATTCGGGGCTGCCGTGCGCTGATCGATTTTCCTCCCCACGCAGTGAACCCTCGATCTCGATCGCACGGGACCGTACCGGAGCGATCGGAGACCACCGGTACGGTTGGTTCTGGTGGCTGATAAAGACAGGCTACGCTTACCTACCTGACGGTGACGACGTCTCGAAGGAGGCACTCGCTGGAACACAAGGAGAAGAACCCCGGGGAAGGATTAAATTACACCCAACTTGACTTACTGCACCTACCTTCGCATACCTTCACGGTGTACGCTGTTCCGTCTCACTCCGTTCCAACGTTTTGGGGTGTTAAAATCCTCTGTCCGCTTCGTCTGGGTCAACAACACCTGATCCGCAACTTTCGGCTGAACCGTCGCACTTGCCCAAGAACAGCTCCGCAACGATGGTCTTGGATGTGCTGCGAAAAACGAAACTCAAGTCGAACAACGGTTCAGGATGACTAGGACTATGGGAACCCCGGGAGATGCGTGCGTACAAATGCCAACACCAACACCAGCAACGTGGGTGACGCGTACCTTTCCGTCAAACAAATTTATTAAGTGAGAAAATTTCACCCCATGCGTAAATCACAACAAAGACCGGCCCACGGCGATTGGCCCGGGAGGGGGTGGGCCCGAATGTTCCGGTCGCCCTTTGTTCGGCCGCGTGAACGCCGCGTTCGGCTTTGTGTTCGGCCGGGGCAGGACCTCTTCTGCCTCCTGCGAGAGCGACAGCGAAGAATCGTCATTAATCGACCGTTGCAGCCGTGGCCAATTTTATCGCTTTATTAGACGCACAAAGAGCAGTCGTCGTCTTGCGGGTCTTTCGGGGCACTCCGGGCAGCGGGCTTCAAAGCGAGACCACCGCATCGGCGTTCTTGTTTTCGGGCGATCGCGGGGATCGCTTCCCGCTGGTCAGTTTGGAGCGTGAACAAAAGCCCTCTCTGGTAGGTCCTGTTCCTTATGGAAACAAGTTTTCTTTTTTTCTTACCCGTGTGCTCGGAGCTCGTGTGCTCGTGAGCAATTTTTGCTGCAACGCGTATGTACACGACTGCAGTAAGTACCCCCTTCGGGCTGCTTTCCGTAGGGTGCGAGCGCAATAGCGCCCTCTTCTTCAAGCCGAGCATAATTACTCGACACACTTGTTTCTTTAGCCCGGAAGGCAACAAACTCCTGAGCGCCGGTAAATCAGGAGCGATGTAAACGAACGAACGGTTGAGGTCGATTTCGCTTTCTGCAGGCTATTTGTACATCCCTAATTCAATTAGCATGCTGTTTGTTCAAATGCGATGAAACAATCCTGTTTGCTCACTGCATGCTGTACCGGGAAGGAAAAACAGTAAATAGATGAATTAAAATACAATTAATAATGGTTTGTTGTGACTCCCAGCTCGTGGAATGCTCTAGATTATGTGATCTGGGAGATTTTTTCAGTTTTTTTATCGTAAAAATCTCCCTTTAACACTCGGGCGATCCTTTCCGATGCACCAATATTCTAAAATAATATTCATTTTTATAAGTTTTACACCTTCTGCTGATGATATTGGGTATTGAAGTAAGCTTTCAGTGTTTTACAATAGTTTATAAACCAGTAATAATACTCTGATTAGTTCTATGATTTGATATGGTTCCGGGACAAGAGCGCTTAACACTGTTCTTGTTTTTACGACAAAACTATACTGTTCTTGTGTTAGTTTGTTGTAGAAATACATTGTTGTTGTGCGTCTTATTCACTTATCCCTTTAAATATTCCTTGAAAAATGGGGTCAGTCAGTCATATGAAATGGAAATTGAACAAAACGTCTTCGAAAGTAAAGTAGTGCTCGTTTGTTGACCTCTAATCACCTCAATTACGAAAGCCAATCTTAAACAAATTCTTTCGTCTCTCGCAGCCCTCTTCCACTAACCCTGTTCTTTTAAGCATTTCTCTCAAGTTCTTCGCAATCCAACGCAATACTCCACGAAACAATGACAAGAATGGTAGGAATTTCTGGCGGCACACATCAGACCCCGGCGAACACGATCCGTGTACTATTTAGCATAATGACTTCTAAATGTGTGTTTCACTGCTGTACGCCTTCCAGCCTTTCAGACGTGTCTGCCCGTATCTCCACTGTCTCTAACGCACCCACTCAGCAGATCGGTCCTTGCCTCGAAGCACTCGATGGCGTGCGGTGATATGACCGCTTTAAGTGATCCTCTCCCTCCCGATCGATCGATCGCTCCGACACCGAGATTTCATCCAAGCGAGAAAGAGAGCGAAAAGTAAGAAAAGTGCAAAATCGTCATTAGAAAAAAGCACCCTCTCGTAGGGAGACTCCGCGCAGAGACACGAACGCATCTTGCCGCCTGGTGGAAAGCGTTCGGGGAGGTGTTAAATTATCTTTTAATTTGTTAAATTCGACATTCGACGAGCGGACCAAGGGAGTGTGATGCAGTTCTTAGTTTTTCTGTCGCTTGGCTGGCACCTTAAGTATAGAGCCATCAATCAAAACTTTTGCCCCCAGCTCGTTCGGCACGTTCGGCCCCAAAAGTGCACAATGTTGTCTAAGGTGGCCCGTCAGCGGCTCCAAACGCACGGAAACTCCAATCGGCGCAGGAAACGGTGGCCCGTTTTTGTGGGCCCATCGAATCCCTCGGTGTCTGCAATTAGACGGCAGTTAGTAAAGGCATTTACACCGCACATCAGGGACAACTCTCGGCACTCTCGGCGCAAGAACGTTCTTCTTTTAGGGACCAATCTATCGATCGATTGTAATTGGCCACACGATACCCGTCGACGGTCGGAGCGGCAGGACGTGCGATTTAATCTGCTGCCGGGACCTTTCATCCCGAATTCTGGCAGTCTTGTTAGGAACCGGAGAACGTAATAAAAAGAGTGCTGAAATCTCGACACTTCGGAGCTGTCGAAGAAAAAGGGACCCCGATGCATTCATCCAACCCGGATTAGGGGTCCGGTTGTGCTCTCAAACGTACGGGACGGCGCTTGATGGCGCTTCAAGAAACGAGCGTTGCATTAGTGCGAATTGGATCATTATCGCCCCATCTCTCCGTGCGCTGGCGCTAGTTCCCAGAACGATATCAACCGGCGGCTCGAGATCGGTTGAAAGCGCAGGTCCTCGTGGGTTTATTTCTCCGGTTCCTTGTTGCGCTCTCCTCAAAAGGACGAATAATGCTACGAACAAGAACAGACGCTACTCGCCACCTCAACCTCAAGTAGAGCCTCTCCATAATGTCTCAATTTTGTTTGTTTTTCCAAACTCCCGTCCTGCGCAAGCCGCTCCCGGTCCTCGCACGCTCACTGAAAAACTCAATTCATCACCCTTTCATCAAGGGTCCGTCGATTTCCGTCATCCTTCCAGCCAGCCCGGGCTCCGTCAATCCATCGGCAATCGATTAAATCCTTCCCATCGGGCAACGGAGCGGATGGGTGATGGGAAAATTATTAACGCGACCAACTTCCTCCAATAATCGCGCCGTCTCATGCGGTTCCCCATGGCGTGAAACTTCGCGGCACTTTCGTCAGCTTCGGTGCCGGTCGCGGCGCCCGAACATATCGCACCCGTTAATCCTCCACTCGTCTCGAATCCTTGCCCACGCGAAGGATCAAAGCAACCCAAGTTCCAGTGCATCCTGGTCATTAGATCGCTTTCAACCGGAGCGATCGAGTGCTGGCTGGACTAGACCGCTTCGCTAGTTCGCCCGCTTGCGCCCGCTGTTACTGTTTGCCGTCCAGTGGCCAGCGCTATTCCAAGCACACCTTCTCCGTACTGCATCCTCCGTTCTGTGGCGCACGTGCTGACATATGTTTGATGATTTTTATTTGCTTTTTTCCCTTTTGCTTTGTCTAATCGATTGAAATTGGCTGTCGCTCGGAAGAGGAACGAGAAACGAAGAAGGAATACGAACTGCCCGAAACAGTTGTTGGAGTTCGGACACGATCGCCATGTTGGAGGATCGCTTCATTTCGCCTCCAGCCCTCGGGATCAATATCAGTTCCGACTACGAAAGTATCACTTACAGACGACGGTCGCGATCGCCCGACGCCACGGTTTAATGTTCGTACCACCGCTTTAATTGACCTTGAAGAAATGACTCCAATAATGTACGCGGTGTCACCTCAACGTTTTTGAAACAAAGATCGTTCCGGCATCGTTACAGCACACGCTGTTGGGTTAATTTGGACAGTCACTGACAGGTTCCTGTCAGCAGGGGCGCCTCGTGAGTAATTGGCGGTTTGTTCAAAGCGTTACGCTCGTGATTGATTTTGATGGACATTGATGGTGATTTCAACATTTAGTGTGATGTTTTCAAAGGTTTTTAGGAATATCGACGCTATAAAGACTCATTTATCTTCTATTGGGATGTTTTTGTTACTTAAAATATTGCAAGAACGCTTTTCAAAATTTTTACATTCCATAACTCATTATCACTTCAGTTCTAAACGCTCAACCCAATTGGCTTCAATATCTCCAAAAGATCAGAATCTCTCATGATCTTCCTAATAGTGCTGAAAATATGTTGTGTTAGGAGCATGAATATCAAAAGTCAACCTCCCAAACCCTCGAATCCTTGACCTGTCTCTCATTTCCTTTATTTGCTCAAGCGCTCAAACACCTCGGAAGCTCTGGAACAACATCCCTCTCATACACGGTACCCCGGCGGCGATCGTCCTGTGATCTCCTTTACGGCCGTTGCCTCAGATGACATCGAAACGCCGCCAACCGGCCGTGCTCTACTATTGCTCAACGTGCCTACTTATCGTCACCAATTAGAGCTCAAAGTGGCCGCCTGCGCTTTGCGGCCTTTGCAAACGCGCCCGTCGGAAGCAGTTCAAACGATCGCCTGCCGCGCAAATTGTCGGTTTGCGGAGGAAAAACAAACGACGGTGAAGGATGCAGTCCCACTTCCGTATCCCGATCGGACGAGATTAGACGAGCGGGAGGTCGGCACGAGTGTTGCTTTAACTAATTGCAACCTTCGCCGCCCAGACCCGTGCCCGGCCCGGTGCACTTTGCGCAAAAATGATCCACCCGAGCCGTGCTACCGTAATGAGAAGGCGGATAAAGGCCCACCGAATGCCCTCGAGGAAGAGAGAGTGTCGTGCTTCCGGAGCTCCGGAGACAAGCTCTTCTCTGTTCGGGGTTTACTTCATTGCGAGGGATAGGCTGAGCGAACAGAAATACAGAAAAACTGACCCTGAAAAGCGTTCGAAGCGAGTTCGGAAGGTGTGAAAATGACCGCAACAGCAATGTATCTTACCACTTAGGATACGCACCGTGCAAAGAAGCGTGTCATTCGTTGCGATTGGATTTGTCGACCGGCACGGTGGAACGGATCGTGCGCTGGCGGTCGCCTTTGGAAGAGGAACGCGGATCAGGGGAGTGACCGAGAGCGAAGCGAACCCACTGGACCACCGGGCTCGTCGAGCGTCGAGGGGATCGTTTTGGTTACGCTAAAATTCGATAAAATTTATAGGTGACCCCGTTTCGGTGGTACCCTTTGCTGGAACGCGTCGGCGCACCGGCGCGCTGGAGCTGGACCGATAGAGTTATAAATCACGGGGGCAATAAGGATGCGCCAGGCCCAGGGGACGGTTTACGGAGCACGGGTTCGCTTTTGTTTAGGTCATTGTTCGAGAGGGGAATTGTGGTCAAATGGGCGTAGTTTTATGTTGGGAAGAAATTTCATCAATTGGAGGTCAGTTTAGGAACTCTCCTTTTTCGATTAATTATCGGTATTGATCGATATTTAATATCAGGGTAAGGATTTCAAAGCATGCATACCTTCTTATGACGGACTTTATAAGAAAATGGAAGAACCATTCGTTGGAGGTATTCTTTTTATAACACAGTGTGTAAGTATCTCGCTTTGATCTAGATTACCATATAATGTATCGATATTTGTCTACGAATGGGTGTTCGTCTCATTGCTTTATTTTTTGTACACTAAATTGTGCTTTGTACATATCTGTATAGGAACAGTTTATAATACTATAAAAATTATGTTACGAATTGGTTCATTTCAAGTCCAATTTTTTCTGGGAGTCCTCGGGAGTTCATCATCAAACATCTATTCCATCATAATAACTTCCATTGTACCATCAATCTTTTATCATCAATCAGCTTCATGCAAACAATTATAATAGAAATCGTTGGAGAAACCAATTGCCATTGCCAATTTTACTGATCAATTCAAATCGTCATCTTTATATCGCTTAATGAACGACTCATCATACTGAGAAAAACAACCATGAGCCTTTAATTTTGTGAGACCTCACCTCTCAGGTTTGTACCAACACTGTAAACGATGGTGATTCTTAAAACATGTTTAAATTAGTAGATTTAAATTAAATAAACACGATAATTCCATATGATCCGTACGCTACAACGTCCATTCATGCGATTATTCCTCCGCATGTTTTCTCCAGGATGTACCGCGTAAAAAAAAAACAGATCAATGATAATAACAACGCGTGCAAACGACGCATCTGCATCGTATAGCTGTTTTGTGTAAACAAAAACAAAGCCTGCAAAAACCTGATTCTGCCGATCGGTAACGCACGTCCCAAAACCGAACCGTGAGGTGTATAATTTGCCGTTTTACTCAATCACCTTCGGTCCAATCCCAATCCGTCGCCGAGATTGCCATGGCAGTTTATTAAGCTAATCATAATCCTCACATCCTGCGGCACCACTGCTCCCGCGCGTGTTTTATTGCGTCCCCGTGGGATCTGTTCCCGCTGCTGGTGCTGCTGCGTTGGCGCTGCCGTATAAGCGTTTCGGCACAACCTGCCAATTTCGCCCCAGCAAGGCTTCAATCATCGTCCCCGAGCGGAACCCCGAAAGGGCTTATCGCAAGATCAGACTCGTCAGGGGTTTGCCCTCGTTCGCCTTCGCTTTGGTTGGTTTTGTTTGTTTAACCGGACCGTCTTCAATTTGCCAGCACACCGCACGGGGATTAACGGGTGCGATATGTTTGGGCGCCGCGACCGGCACCGAAGCTGACGAAAGTGCCGCGAAGTTTCACGCCATGGGGAACCGCATGAGACGGCGCGATTATTGGAGGAAGTTGGTCGCGTTAATAATTTTCCCATCACCCATCCGCTCCGTTGCCCGATGGGAAGGATTTAATCGATTGCCGATGGATTGACGGAGCCCGGGCTGGCTGGAAGGATGACGGAAATCGACGGACCCTTGATGAAAGGGTGATGAATTGAGTTTTTCAGTGAGCGTGCGAGGACCGGGAGCGGCTTGCGCAGGACGGGAGTTTGGAAAAACAAACAAAATTGAGACATTATGGAGAGGCTCTACTTGAGGTTGAGGTGGCGAGTAGCGTCTGTTCTTGTTCGTAGCATTATTCGTCCTTTTGAGGAGAGCGCAACAAGGAACCGGAGAAATAAACCCACGAGGACCTGCGCTTTCAACCGATCTCGATCCGCCGGTTGATATCGTTCTGGGAACTAGCGCCAGCGCACGGAGAGATGGGGCGATAATGATCCAATTCGCACTAATGCAACGCTCGTTTCTTGAAGCGCCATCAAGCGCCGTCCCGTACGTTCGAGAGCACAACCGGACCCGGGTTGGATGAATGCATCGGGGTCCCTTTTTCTTCGACAGCTCCGAAGTGTCGAGATTTCAGCACTCTTTTTATTACGTTCTCCGGTTCCTAACAAGACTGCCAGAATTCGGGATGAAAGGTCCCGGCAGCAGATTAAATCGCACGTCCTGCCGCTCCGACCGTCGACGGGTATCGTGTGGCCAATTACAATCGATCGATAGATTGGTCCCTAAAAGAAGAACGCTCTTGCCCCGGGAGTGCCGAGAGTTGTCCCTGATGTGCGGTGTAAATGCCTTTACTAACTGCCGTCTAATTGCAGGCACCGAGAGATTCGATGGGCCCACAAAAACGGGCCACTGTTTCCAGCGCCGATTGGAGTTTTCGTGCGTTTGGAGCCGCTGACGGGCCACCTTAGACAACATTGTGCACTTTTGGGGCCGAACGTGCCGAACGAGCTGGGGGCAAAAGTTTTGATTGATGGCTCTATACTTAAGGTGCCAGCCAAGCGACAGAAAAACTAAGAACTGCATCACACTCCCTTGGTCCGCTCGTCGAATGTCGAATTTAACAAATTAAAAGATAATTTAACACCTCCACGAACGCTTTCCACCAGGCGGCAAGATGCGTTCGTGTCTCTGCGCGGAGTCTCCCTACGAGAGGCTGCTTTTTTCTAATGACGATTTTGCACTTTTCTTACTTTTCGCTCTCTTTCTCGCTCGGATGGAATCTCGGTCTCGGAGCGATCGATCGATCGGGAGGGAGAGGATCACTTAAAGCGGTCATATCACCGCACGCCATCGAGTGCTTCGAGGCAAGGACCGATCTGCTGAGTGGGTGCGTTAGAGACAGTGGAGACGCGGGCAGACACGTCTGAAAGGCTGGAAGACGTGCAGCAGTGAAACACACATTTAGAAGTCATTATGCTAAATAGTACACGGATCGTGTTCGCTGGGGTCTGATGTGTGCCGCCAGAAATTCCTACCATTCTTGTCATTGTTTCGTGGAGTATTGCGTTGGATTGCGAAGAACTTGAGAGAAATGCTTAAAAGAACAGGGTTAGTGGAAGAGTGCTGCGAGAGACGAAAGAATTTGTTTAAGATTGACTTTCGTAATTGAGGTGATTAGAGGTCAACAAACGAGCACTACTTTACTTTCGAAGATGTTTTGTTCAATTTCCATTTCATATGACTGACTGACCCCATTTTTCAATGAATATTTAAAGGGATAAGTGAATAAGACGCACAACAACAATGTATTTCTACAACAAACTAACACAAGAACAGTATAGTTTTGTCGTAAAAACAAGAACAGTGTTAAGCGCTCTTGTCCCGGAACCATATCAAATCATATCGAAGCCTGGAGCCCTATTGGAGCCCTAATGGCACCTTATCAAATCATAGAACTAATCAAAGTATTATTACTGGTTTATAAACTATTGTAAAACACTGAAAGCTTGCTTCAATACCCAATATCATCAGCAGAAGGAATAAAACTTATAAAAATGAAGATTATTTTAGAATATTGGTGCATCGGAAAGGATCGCCCGAGTGTTAAAGGGAGATTTTTACGATAAAGAAACTGAAAAAATCTCCCAGATCACATAATCTAGAGCATTCCACGAGCTGGGAGTCACAGCAACACATTATTAATTGTATTTTCATTCACCTATTTACTGTTTTTCCTTCCCGGTACAGCATGCAGTGAGCAAACAGGATTGTTTCATCGCATTTGAACAAACAGCATGCTAATTGAATTAGGGATGTACAAATAGCCTGCAGAAAGCGAAATCGACCTCAACCGTTCGTTCGTTTACATCGCTCCTGATTTACCGGCGCTCAGGAGTCTGTTGCCTTCCGGGCTAAAGAAACAAGTGTGTCGAGTAATTATGCTCGGCTTGAAGAAGGGGGCGCTATTGCGCTCGCACCCTACGGAAAGCAGCCCGAAGGGGGTACTTACTGTAGTCGTGTACATACGCGTTGCAGCAAAAGTTGCTCACGAGCACACGAGCTCCGAGCACACGGGTAAGAAAAAAAGAAAACTTGTTTCCATAAGGAACAGGACCTACCAGAGAGGGCTTTTGTTCACGCTCCAAACTGACCAGCGGGAAGCGATCCCCGCGATCGCCCGAAAACAAGAACGCCGATGCGGTGGTCTCGCTTTGAAGCCCGCTGCCCGGAGTGCCCCGAAAGACCCGCAAGACGACGACTGCTCTTTGTGCGTCTAATAAAGCGATAAAATTGGCCACGGCTGCAACGGTCGATTAATGACGATTCTTCGCTGTCGCTCTCGCAGGAGGCAGAAGAGGTCCTGCCCCGGCCGAACACAAAGCCGAACGCGGCGTTCACGCGGCCGAACAAAGGGCGACCGGAACATTCGGGCCCACCCCCTCCCGGGCCAATCGCCGTGGGCCGGTCTTTGTTGTGATTTACGCATGGGGTGAAATTTTCTCACTTAATAAATTTGTTTGACGGAAAGGTACGCGTCACCCACGTTGCTGGTGTTGGTGTTGGCATTTGTACGCACGCATCTCCCGGGGTTCCCATAGTCCTAGTCATCCTGAACCGTTGTTCGACTTGAGTTTCGTTTTTCGCAGCACATCCAAGACCATCGTTGCGGAGCTGTTCTTGGGCAAGTGCGACGGTTCAGCCGAAAGTTGCGGATCAGGTGTTGTTGACCCAGACGAAGCGGACAGAGGATTTTAACACCCCAAAACGTTGGAACGGAGTGAGACGGAACAGCGTACACCGTGAAGGTATGCGAAGGTAGGTGCAGTAAGTCAAGTTGGGTGTAATTTAATCCTTCCCCGGGGTTCTTCTCCTTGTGTTCCAGCGAGTGCCTCCTTCGAGACGTCGTCACCGTCAGGTAGGTAAGCGTAGCCTGTCTTTATCAGCCACCAGAACCAACCGTACCGGTGGTCTCCGATCGCTCCGGTACGGTCCCGTGCGATCGAGATCGAGGGTTCACTGCGTGGGGAGGAAAATCGATCAGCGCACGGCAGCCCCGAATGCAACGGTAACCTGTCTGACGTCTGACGGGACGTGAGAACGCAGCCCGTACTGCTTCGCCCGATCGCCATCTTCTTCTTCTTCTGCGGACAAGCTTCACGGTCCAAGCGAAACGATCTCCTAACGAGCGAATAATGCTTCCTTCCGAGGGATTCCTTTCGAGCCCGAACGTCTCCAAATACTAATCATCGACCGTTCGATCCCTCGAAAATTACTTCCTCCTTGCGGCGGGTGTGGGAGGGCGCATCCTTTCCGCACTCATCATCATTAGCACGGCTGTAGCACGCGGGACGCTGAGGTGCGTTTAATTACCGATGTCCCTAATTAATTCCATCCTCGCGCAAAGACGTTGGGCGGCTTGTGCGGCGTCAAAAGACCACCGTCGTAGAGTAAACAACGGCGGACGGACCTCGGAAGATTATTTGCGCATCCCTCAACTTCCGACGTTCGTGATCGGACAGCCGCAAAGGTGTAGAACCCGCAAAGGATTCATTTTGCTGTCCGATCCTGATTAATACACCGCACAGGTCCTCCGGAGTCGGTGCTCCGTTTTGTCCCGAAACCCCCCACGGCTCGTTGCGGTGTCGGCATCCTGTGAACTGCAGCGGAACTGGTCCGTGTTGTCTAATACACCGGGTGCCAACGGACAGCCACTAACAATGACCATCATTAGAGCCTAAACAACGCGCGCACCAGGCGTCCGAGCGCAGCGATCGTCGTCATTTTTTTCCCAGCTCCGTTGGTGGTAGGATCCAGTTTTCTAACTCCGGCTTTGGGGAGCAATTTGCTCTATCGATTTGAGCACGCACCCGGCACGGGAAGTCACGCTCAGCACACGCGACTCCGCACGGTAATTGGAAGCGCCCAAATTACAAAGTATTATTCATGAAGCCTGCCCTAATCTCCGGCGATGGGGCGACGTGGCGAGAAGTTATCGCGCGAGCTAAGCAGCGGCCGTAACAAGAAGTACGCTCTGGCTGCGCGGCAGTGATTAGAACCAAGTGGGTTCGTGCGCACGGAGGACAAGTGATCCTATTAGGCGGTAATGGGCGCTCGTGCAAAGACTTAGAAACAAAAGCCCGTCGAAATTGGATTCTCATTAGCCTAACAAGATACGGGCTGTTCGTGCGGAGTGATCCTCCCGGGAAGTAGGTGATGATGATCGCATCCTTTTTGTCGTCGTCTTGTCGCGGTCCGGCGCGCTGCAAGTGCTGCTTCTTCTCGTATGAAGTATGACGCCTTTGGGTGTCCCTCGGGAAAATCGATTAGCTTGTCGGTAGAGAAAAAAGCAACTTAAGCCGGGTTCTCACGGCTTTTCAGCCCGATCGGGTCTGATATTTTCTTTTTCTCCGCAGCACACTCTTTTCCCCGGCAATCGACAAATTATCCTTTCAGGAGGACGAACTTCGACTTTCGCGCTCCCTTCCCACAGATTCTACCGATTCGACCGAATTGAATGAATCGTTTCGTATCGCTAATTTACTCTCTTTCCTGCATGGAAATTGCGTTCAACT
>KZ068522.1:4474-28410 GCA_002091845.1 Anopheles cracens | reverse complement strand
ATCCATATCACACGCAAGAATGGAAATAGGTGATTAAAATAAGGTATAATTATAGAAAAAAAGCATAGATAGTTGCATAAAAGCATAGATAGATAGGTGTAGCTGTTAGTTTAGGTTGAAATTATTTTTAACGTGAACGAAAAAAAAAAACAAAAAAGAAATAAAATAAAGGTGCGAAAAAAGGTTTGGGGGAAGAATGATTCTGCTAACTCATAACTAGAAGCTAAATTTTTAGCTATATAATACTTTAACTGTAAGAAACTAAAGTTAATACCTAATATTTGCGTTGCACATGATATAATGAAAAGCAAATTTGGATAGCCATAAAGTTTAAGAATATTATAAATAAGAAACTGGTTTGCTTTTTAGACAACGAATTTTTATACACAAAAACCAAAATCGGGAAACTATGTTGAGTAATAGTGTAGAATATAAATTTGTATGATTATTTATTCATTAATTTAAATATAACATTTAAATATAAATATAACATGCTCTAATACAGTCCGTAATATAACTATACGCCCACCTGTTTTTTTAGAATGAAACGAAAACATGAAGAGATAAATGAACATGATGTTCATGATGATGAAGTTGTAGATGATTTCAAAATACGTGTTATTGTGACTTTTCCACATTTTGACAAACACTTTTATTATTTTACCATGATCGGAACCGCTCCATGTTACATAACGATACAACCACTCATGAAAAAATTGGGCAGAATATTGCAGGCAATCCTTACTATTAGTGGTTACTTAGTAGAACATATTTTTGATTTTTGAACAGGTTGATCGTACAGATATATTACGGACTGTAATGGTACAGTTCATCGTAAACTTTCGTGCGCTTAAGATTATTTTGGTAATTTAATGAAAATGAAGGTGAAATTCGGTTTCTCTCTTATAATGTGCAAAATACTACTCAAAATAGCGTTTGTTGATCGCCAGAGAATTCAGTTTACCATGGGTTTGTTTTGAAATTTGACAAAAACAATTAAAATTAGTTCATTCCTCCGTCGCTTCTCGCATCTTCAGTGAAGTCCTCCGTGAAGTTAAATGAAACAAATGTAATAAAAACTTATAATTTCATTGAATTCAAAAGGTTAGCGACTATGACTCATGACATTTTGATATATTATACTGTATATTACGAAGTGTATTTTTATTATATGTAACCTTTCATTCGATTACAAGATTACTAGATACTACGTTTAAATTTACTCGATTACTAGATGGCCATTTAGCTGTTAGCGCTGAACAAACACCATTTTCTAAAGCATTATTTCGTATATAAGAGACAGTGCTCGATGAACAAAATCATATTTGATGCGCCACTGACTTAAAGTGAAATGAATTATATACTATTGAAACCGTGTATTTGAATATATGACAATACAATAGCTCATTAGTTTCGGACGAAAAACACGAAAGAATGCGATCCTCAGTTGAAATTACATAACTATAACAAAAAAAGCCAAGTTGGAGGTATACACAATCAACCGTTTATTGCATCATGTTTGTTGTAAAACATTACATTCGGTATGAGTTATGACACGTGATTGTTAGGCCCTAGTGCTAATATTATCGAATATTCTTATGCCTGAGGTGGATATGGCTGTATTGTCCCTCACCCGAAAGCACCCTCTAAACGACTCTAACGTAGTCCGTTGGCATCCATCGGTGAATGTGAAGGATATACTATACTGCACCAGAGGAAGATATCGCCTATATTCATCTGCGAATGAGTTATATATTCCTAGGAGCGATATGTTCCAGCCACCATCCGCAAGCTAATGACTCTTTTGCTTCCTATATGTACACAAAGAGACAACTATACGAGGGGAAATGCACTTTCTTCTTCCTTTGTACGACAAATTTCTTTTCTAGGTAAGAAAATATAATTTGTTTATTATTATAATTATTAACGTTACTAAACCTACAGAAACAAACTAAAAACAAAAACCCTAATAGTAAACAAATACCTAAGAAAGGCCCTATCACAAGAGAAAATCATATCGGTGCAGGCTATGGCAGGAAAACGGGAGATGGTAGGCGGCAGCAGCAAAAACGTTCCGTACGCATCACTTTCACGCATAAATATACCTGCACGTATGCAGAGCTACCCGTAGAAGGTATTTGTACACTAAACATGTTCGAAAACGAGTGAAAGGTTTATTGCTGGAGTGGGTACTTTCAACGTTATTGCTTTGAAGTTTTTGCCTGCTAACTTACAGGAAGCACAGCCGACCCGATATAAAATGGCATAATTTTAAATTCTCTACTTTTCCGAACAGAACAACTCGTTTGAAGTGGTTCCACGTTGTGCTATGCTGCTTGCATGCGCACGTACGTATGTGTACAAAGCAATAAAGAACGTTATCTTACAGTCCTAGTAAATGCACATGCTCCAATGCAAAGGAGGAGCTGCTTCCTTCTCTACGATGTTTACGATGCTTCTTGCGCACCCACTTTGGATGAACGTTGAACAGTTTATAAGGATGAACAGTTCGCGCACAGATGATGGCCACACAGGGTAGTGCTACTTTAAATGACTAACCTCTCGACTGCGTATTGTAGAAGTCGGTGAATGGCAGAAGCTCTTTTACACATCGCTATCACAAGTATTTTACAGACAATAAAAAACAACCACGGGAAGACTCACATCAGATCCTCGAGGATGTCTGTGCGCTGTGTTTCTGGGAGTAGTTGGAAGAGCTGGGATACTAGAAAGCTGATGAAGGGGGAGCTAGGTGAGGGGAAGGTGAAAGAAAACATTGTGTCCTATTCTTATATGAGAGAATCATCAAGTAAATCTATAACAACATAGTATGTACAGAGAGGATAGTGGGAGTGGTAGTTAAGCAGTGAGCGGAATATGTCAGGCTGTGGAATGTGGAGCTGTGGAGCAGGAACGCATCAAACCTGGTCGCTCTATACCATATGTATCTGACGAAGTGAAAGGATAGGTGGGAACGGTGAAGAGATAAATGAGGCTACCGCTTTACCACTACTGGAAGACGCCGAGTTCCTGCTTGCAAATGTTGCTGGTAATCAGCGCTAGCAATCAGCCGAAGCCCGGTTAACGACCGAAAGGTGTGCTCAGTCTATTACGTACGCCCACGGGTGCTCAATCTTTCCGTACTGAATATCAGTGAGTGTGTTGTACAACCGTCGGTACAGAGGATTTTCGTGGCTTTCGGTTGGCACGTAGATGTCTTCGCCCATGTATGAGATCTGCTCGATCGGGCTAATGACGGCCGCCGTTCCAGCACCGAACAGCTCCAGCAGCTATGGTGAGAGAAAGCAGCGAAAGAAAGAATGCGGTCGTCAGATCAACTGCTTGGTGACTTGAGAACCGGATGAGTGGCTCCTGTGTGCGGTGAATACATACCCGACCCTCCTTCGACAGCTTCTTAATTTCCGGCATGGTGAACTTTTGCTCACGCACCGAAAACTCGCCCCACTGGTGGCACAGGCGAATGATGGAGTCCCGTGTAATACCGGGCAGGATGAGACCGTTCAGGGGTGGCGTTAGCAGTTCGCGTTCTGGTGAGGAATGGAAGATCAGCGAAAAATGGCATTCAATGAGAGGAGCATAAAGGAATACAATTCGCGGAGGGTGATAAAGATACGCCTTCCGTATAAAACATGCCTCAAAAGCCGAACGAAACATACCTCCATTTTCTTTAATGTAAAGCATGAAGATGTTCATAACACCGACTTCCGTCAGCTGGTGATCGTCACCGTACAGCCACAGCACTTGATGGCAACCGTTTCGCAGTGCCTCCTGCTGCACGTGGATCGTGGGACCGTAGTTGGAGCCGACCTTACGGTCGCCGACACCACCTGGCCAGGCCCGAGTATACTTAGGTTCGGCGTATAGCTTCAGTCCCTTAGCGCCGGGCTTGAAGTAAGGCCCGACGGGTGACAGGATGGTATACAGGAGGGCAGAGTCGGACGATGCAACGCCAAGCGTGGGCTGCGGAACGAAAGGAACAATAGTAGCAAAGAATTAAACCTCCTGTAACAAGCAACACGACATGACACACACCAAATTAAACACTTACCTCAATGCCGATTAGCGTCGGACGAATGTACAGACTGGCGGATTCGGTGTGCGGTACCCACTCCGAGTCGATCATGACCAGTCGGGCCATGGCTTTGATAAGCTCCTCGCTTTCAAACGTCGGCAGCCCGGACCGGTAAGCGGTAACGTTCATGCGCGCCATGTTCATTTCTGGCCGGAAGAATCGGATCTTGCCATCGTAGCCACGGTATGCCTTCATGCCTTCGAACAGCTGCAATTATGGGAACAGATCAATTTTCGTGCCGACTCCTGTCCACGACTAGCGCTACCTACCTCGATTGCGTAGTGGAACACCTTCGCCGCTGGGTGAAGGTTCAAGTTTTCCATCGGGGTGATCTCAGGCTTTTGCCAACCCCCTAGCCGACGGTGGTATGGGACCTTCAGCATATGATCGGTAAAGTACTTGCCGAACGCCAGGTCATCCACGTCCGGTTTCGGGTTGAGCTGGTGTGGTGCTGCCAGACGAACGCTGAGATCGGAATACTGTGTGAAGTTAAGGAACAGAAGTCGGATTAGCATGGATGGTTCGTATGATGATATCGAAAAAAAAATCCCTAGCGATTCCGTCCAAAGCTTTATATAGCGATACTTTGTTTCAGTTCGATCCTATCGTTGGTAAGCTCCGGTATAAAATATAAATAATTTAATATTCGACCATATAATAACGCAGCTTGAGAAAACAATGAAAATTTAACGACTCCCGGATAGCCGAGAACTGTTTAAAATGGCAGGTGCTTATTTTGTGCCTAGCTGTATGTATAAATGTATTCATTCAAGGTGAACCTTTCCACAGGCATCCATCATTACAAGTTTCTCCCATCGAAAACACTGATCGTCGTGTTTTGAACTCAGCATGTACGCCTGGAGCTTTAAAAAATCGGCAAACGTCAAAGACCAAAGTGAAAGACGTTTACCCAAACGGACCGTTCGCACAGTCGGCAGTAGAGGTCAAGTTCAACAAGCGATTCCGGTTAAGACAACCGTCGCCACGATTTGCATTAGTCGGCAGTGGCTAGAGGTAAGAGTACTATCAACAGCAAAAGTAATACAAACAAGAGCAGCACACCTGTCGTCCTAGTAGCTTGAAGTAATGGTCGCAAATAAAATTGCCCTGCACTCTCCCACGCAGCATTTAAGCTGAAGTAGGCGAACCGTAAAGGTGCCGGAAGCATGCACTAATCTGGTCCTATACCTTATAAACGTATATTAAAATGTTTTTTTTCTATCTCCCGAACTGTTTTTGTTGTGGTGTATAGTAGCGCGTGACGCGCGGTGTTGTTTGCCGCTGGACGCTTTTATAACCCCATTCCTGCAAGAGAAGCGCGTACGCAAGAGCATATCCTCGTACGACTTTTCCAACCGTTGGCAGACTGCCGGAGACTTTCATTATCATTGATGACGATGGTCTTCTGCGGCAAGCCAATCTGAATAACCCATAAACAAGGTCAACAAAGTGGGATAAAGATAAGCGCCGCGTCTGACGAGCCCTCAACAAAGACAAAACGCCCGGACTGGACAGAGCGAACGTTTGGTTCACAGCTCACATCCTGCACACCGGCGTTAATGCGCAGGGCGTTACACAAAATACACAAGCATAATGCATCCGAGTGTTGCACACTGCACAAAAGCTGTCACTTCGTCGGGGTTTGATTGATGCCTGAAACCACCACGGAGGACGTACCCCTCGGTTGTTGATCTGTCGCACGGGTGTGACGTTGATTGCTGAACAGAGCTGAACTTCCGACTAGGGCAGTTAAGCATTTTGGATCGCGGGTAACTATGGTCCAAAGCTGAAGACAGGAAACATTGACAGTAGCAGTGGTGCTAGAGGTAAGAGTACTATCAACAGCAAAAGTAATACAAACAAGAGCAGCACACCTGTCGTCCTAGTAGCTTGAAGTAATGATCGCAAATAAAATTGCCCTGCACTCTCCCACGCAGCATCTAAGCTGAAGTAGGCGAACCGTAAAGGTGCCGGAAGCATGCACTAATCTGGTCCTATACCTTATAAACGTATATTAAAATGTGGGCACGATAATTGTTTTAGCTGTATGTATAAATGTATTCATTCAAGGTGAACCTTTCCACAGGCATCCATCATTACAAGTTTCTCCCATCGAAAACACTGATCGTCGTGTTTTGAACTCAGCATGTACGCCTGGAGCTTTAAAAAATCGGCAAACGTCAAAGACCAAAGTGAAAGACGTTTACCCAAACGGACCGTTCGCACAGTCGGTAGTAGAGGTCAAGTTCAACAAGCGATTCCGGTTAAGACAACCGTCGCCACGATTTGCATTAGTCGGCAGTGCGATGGCATTTCATTGACCTGTTTTGGTTGGCCTCTACGGGGTAAGCAAAGCGGGATTGTCCAGATTCGTGCGACGCAATCAGACGCGAACATTGGCGATCGGCCCGGCACGACGCTGATGCAAGATCCAGCAAACTTGCGCACGTACCTTGAACTGTTCTCCCACGTCGGTCGCATGCTCGAGCGTCATCGGGAATGGGGCGGCCAGCGGCGGCACCTCGGTTATCTTCGGGAAGTTGTCATCCTCCTCGACGCGCAGCTGGGCCTGCTGCTGCGTGGCACCGTGGCCACTGCATGCGCGCACCGGGCCGCCCTGTACGAGCAGCTGCTGGATGAGCTTATGCTGGTTCTGGAACACGTAGCGCACCAGGTTCTGAGGAGTAAGCGCAAAGCAAAAGTTTGTGTTTAGATGGATGGAATTACGAATGTACGCGCCTGCCGGTTGGCAATCCGCGCTACCCATGGAAGAATCAGCGTGTCGCTCATGCCTTCTCAGACGTATGCGAAGTATGTTTGCTTATGTATAGAGAGAGAGAGAGAAAAAAAACAGCACTCAACAACCGTCGCCTGCCCTGGTAGACGACTCACGTTATCTGCCTGTCTGTTCGTGGTAAAAAGCGTGTTGGCTGACACGGTTGCGTGTAAATGATTCAACTGTGGCATCTATCGCTGGCAGGTTCTTTTCGTCCAACCTAACCGCTTATCATCCTCAATCGGTTGGGTTTTCCCATCGGAAAGGTGAAAATGCCCATAAAACGTGTAGCCACCTCTAAGACCTCATTCTGCTAATGTCTCGTGCTTGGTCGAATGTGGTGTACAGCATGCCGCATTCGATGTCTTTTTCTTTTCACAAAAACGTGGCAAAACGTGGCACTGATAAGGAGATGCCTACATCAAAATTGGGCGCCTTATTAGGAGGGCCTTAATCCGCCTTTCCTGTTTCAAATTCACGTCACATCTTCAGAGGTCTGTTTCTACGGGGCTGGTGTTGTTTGTTATCAGTAACGTCAACGCGACCACTTGGTGTTGGTTTCGGTAGGAGCCCGTGTTAGACCATGGCACGTTACCTAGCAGAATTGCGTACTTCTTCAGTAACCCCAAATTGAAACACCTGCGAATACACATCTCAATATCTCCTTTGTACTCAAGGCTGCACGGGCAAGTATGCAAGATATTTCTCGTATAAAAAAGCCTCTCGGTGATTAATTTAACTGTAACAAGACGCAAGACATTAAAAAAAGCAGTTGCCCGCAGAAGCGGTACCTTCCCACAACTACCTATCAGCGGCAGATAAGGCGTTCGTTGAGGCTCGCTCCGTCAGGCTTATCAATCATTATTATTTTGCCACCGATGCACGAATCGCGCCGTGCTCCTCCCCGGTCGGGACGATGTGTTTACCTTGACGATGCGCTATAATCATTTGTTGTACATACATTCCGATAGTTAAACAGGAACGGCCCCCGATTTGCTTTTGCCTGTTGTATTCGGTGTATGTGTGTGAGAGTGTGTTTTTTGTTTTCACTTCGCCCTCCTCCTTGCCCATAAATCATCAGCCGATAATCGCCGGGAGCGCACGCGGGCCGGTACCAGTTCATCCTCGCGGAATGAGATAGTGCAGGATCGAGCCTTTTGACGCGCTCTGTGCACTCGGTCAAATGGTGGTGAAGCTTACGCTCAGTTACCAAGGGGATCGCGTGATTATGGTGCATGATGAAAGCCGATAATCGCCGGGAGCGCACGCGGGCCGGTACCAGTTCATCCTCGCGGAATGAGATAGTGCAGGATCGAGCCTTTTGACGCGCTCTGTGCACTCGGTCAAATGGTGGTGAAGCTTACGCTCAGTTACCAAGGGGATCGCGTGATTATGGTGCATGATGAAATAGTAATCGCACATTGATTGGAAGATGCCGACGTCATCTGCAAGGCGCTATGATAAGGCAACGCTGGCATACCCTTTGTGGTGGGCCAGGACTTGCCTTTTTTTAAACGTGTAGCCACCTCTAAGACCTCATTCTGCTAATGTCTCGTGCTTGGTCGAATGTGGTGTACAGCATGCCGCATTCGATGTCTTTTTCTTTTCACAAAAACGTGGCAAAACGTGGCACTGATAAGGAGATGCCTACATCAAAATTGGGCGCCTTATTAGGAGGGCCTTAATCCGCCTTTCCTGTTTCAAATTCACGTCACATCTTCAGAGGTCTGTTTCTACGGGGCTGGTGTTGTTTGTTATCAGTAACGTCAACGCGACCACTTGGTGTTGGTTTCGGTAGGAGCCCGTGTTAGACCATGGCACGTTACCTAGCAGAATTGCGTACTTCTTCAGTAACCCCAAATTGAAACACCTGCGAATACACATCTCAATATCTCCTTTGTACTCAAGGCTGCACGGGCAAGTATGCAAGATATTTCTCGTATAAAAAAGCCTCTCGGTGATTAATTTAACTGTAACAAGACGCAAGACATTAAAAAAAGCAGTTGCCCGCAGAAGCGGTACCTTCCCACAACTACCTATCAGCGGCAGATAAGGCGTTCGTTGAGGCTCGCTCCGTCAGGCTTATCAATCATTATTATTTTGCCACCGATGCACGAATCGCGCCGTGCTACTCCCCGGTCGGGACGATGTGTTTACCTTGCCGATGCGCTATAATCATTTGTTGTACATACATTCCGATAGTTAAACAGGAACGGCCCCCGATTTGCTTTTGCCTGTTGTATTTGGTGTATGTGTGTGAGAGTGTGTTTTTTGTTTTCACTTCGCCCTCCTCCTTGCCCATAAATCATCTGCCGATAATCGCCGGGAGCGCACGCGGGCCGGTACCAGTTCATCCTCGCGGAATGAGATAGTGCAGGATCGAGCCTTTTGACTCTTTCCAGTGTCTAGACAGGGCACCGAAAATAAGCAACAAGCAAGAGATGTGACCTAGTTCACAAAATTCCCCGAGAAGGTTGTTGAAACAGATTTTGGATGCCGCATGTTCGAAATGATCGTTCTAGACAATTCACGTTCCACGACGCATGTGAGATCGACTATATAGTGAGAATCTGTGTGAAGGGAGGGGATGCGCTAGAGCGACACAGAACAGTCGTACGCACCAATGATTCGGTCGTATTTGACGTGACGATGAGTTGGCGCGCTTAGCACGCGGTTGTATCTCTTTTATGACCGCTTGTACCCATGGTGTGTATCCCGTAGGTTACTCTCGCTTTCAATAAATCATCAGCCGATAATCGCCGGGAGCGCACGCGGGCCGGTACCAGTTCATCCTCGCGGAATGAGATAGTGCAGGATCGAGCCTTTTGACGCGCTCTGTGCACTCGGTCAAATGGTGGTGAAGCTTACGCTCAGTTACCAAGGGGATCGCGTGATTATGGTGCATGATGAAATAGTAATCGCACATTGATTGGAAGATGCCGACGTCATCTGCAAGGCGCTATGATAAGGCAACGCTGGCATACCCTTTGTGGTGGGCCAGGACTTGCCTTTTTTTCTATCTCCCGAACTGTTTTTGTTGTGGTGTATAGTAGCGCGTGACGCGCGGTGTTGTTTGCCGCTGGACGCTTTTATAACCCCATTCCTGCAAGAGAAGCGCGTACGCAAGAGCATATCCTCGTACGACTTTTCCAACCGTTGGCAGACTGCCGGAGACTTTCATTATCATTGATGACGATGGTCTTCTGCGGCAAGCCAATCTGAATAACCCATAAACAAGGTCAACAAAGTGGGATAAAGATAAGCGCCGCGTCTGACGAGCCCTCAACAAAGACAAAACGCCCGGACTGGACAGAGCGAACGTTTGGTTCACAGCTCACATCCTGCACACCGGCGTTAATGCGCAGGGCGTTACACAAAATACACAAGCATAATGCATCCGAGTGTTGCACACTGCACAAAAGCTGTCACTTCGTCGGGGTTTGATTGATGCCTGAAACCACCACGGAGGACGTACCCCTCGGTTGTTGATCTGTCGCACGGGTGTGACGTTGATTGCTGAGCAGAGCTGAACTTCCGACTAGGGCAGTTAAGCATTTTGGATCGCGGGTAACTATGGTCCAAAGCTGAAGACAGGAAACATTGACAGTAGCAGTGGTGCTAGAGGTAAGAGTACTATCAACAGCAAAAGTAATACAAACAAGAGCAGCACACCTGTCGTCCTAGTAGCTTGAAGTAATGGTCGCAAATAAAATTGCCCTGCACTCTCCCACGCAGCATTTAAGCTGAAGTAGGCGAACCGTAAAGGTGCCGGAAGCATGCACTAATCTGGTCCTATACCTTATAAACGTATATTAAAATGTGGGCACGATAATTGTTTGTGGAGAGAAAAAAACTAGTTCCCTCGCGAGAAGCCCGCCCTAGTGATGGACAGTCTGGAGGTCAAGTAACTACGAGAACTGGACCAAGAACCCGGAGTCAGCAATTAAAAATACGAAGGTCTTGTCGGTGCGGCCGCAGTTTGCGCTTCGGATGTATGCAAAACAACCGTGCCCGCGCCGCCCATTCTACCCCATACTCCTGCACTTTGGACCATTAGGTAGTGCTGCTCGCACGTAGCAATGTACAAATAGATCAATTTGCCATTTCGCCGTCGCCACCCTCGGCCGTTGACGACGGGCAAGCTTGTCATTTATGCAAAGTATTTGCAACAGTGGCCCTTCGCGGCACGGCCCCCGCCTGCGGATCACCATTACCGCTGCGCGCGGTTGGCAAGGAGGCCATTGAGTGGCTTTCAGCGTGCAGTAGGGTATAGATAAAACCACCACTACAGCAGCAAAAGCTCTATTAGTTCATCTAACTGAATTGTATCCATTCGACCTTCTCGACGAACGATGAACTCTTCCCGGTCGATCCGTGCCGTCACGGGTAAGAGGCGAGGGTTGTGTTGGTTGCATTGCGGTGCAGCGTCCTTCAGTTGTTGAAGGACTACCGGCTTTTGCCAGCCGCTTGATTCTTCCGCATAGCAATCCGGTTTCCAATCCAGCGGGATCCTGTTTATACTGCCCGCTGTCGTTGGTCCTTTCTTTTTGGAGACTCCAGATTCCGAGCTCAACGAGTAGCTCGGTGGACTTCTAGAGCAGCATATCAAGAAAAAACAACTCTGAGCGCAGCAACACCCAAGTTACGCTCTCTCCGATCGCGACGCACAGTGTGAAACTTGTCCGACTAGGTCGAGCCGCTAGAGGTAAGAGTACTATCAACAGCAAAAGTAATACAAACAAGAGCAGCACACCTGTCGTCCTAGTAGCTTGAAGTAATGATCGCAAATAAAATTGCCCTGCACTCTCCCACGCAGCATCTAAGCTGAAGTAGGCGAACCGTAAAGGTGCCGGAAGCATGCACTAATCTGGTCCTATACCTTATAAACGTATATTAAAATGTGGGCACGATAATTGTTTGTGGAGAGAAAAAAACTAGTTCCCTTACCTTGACGATGCGCTATAATCATTTGTTGTACATACATTCCGATAGTTAAACAGGAACGGCCCCCGATTTGCTTTTGCCTGTTGTATTCGGTGTATGTGTGTGAGAGTGTGTTTTTTGTTTTCACTTCGCCCTCCTCCTTGCCCATAAATCATCAGCCGATAATCGCCGGGAGCGCACGCGGGCCGGTACCAGTTCATCCTCGCGGAATGAGATAGTGCAGGATCGAGCCTTTTGACGCGCTCTGTGCACTCGGTCAAATGGTGGTGAAGCTTACGCTCAGTTACCAAGGGGATCGCGTGATTATGGTGCATGATGAAATAGTAATCGCACATTGATTGGAAGATGCCGACGTCATCTGCAAGGCGCTATGATAAGGCAACGCTGGCATACCCTTTGTGGTGGGCCAGGACTTGCCTTTTTTTCTATCTCCCGAACTGTTTTTGTTGTGGTGTATAGTAGCGCGTGACGCGCGGTGTTGTTTGCCGCTGGACGCTTTTTGAAGGGAGGGGATGCGCTAGAGCGACACAGAACAGTCGTACGCACCAATGATTCGGTCGTATTTGACGTGACGATGAGTTGGCGCGCTTAGCACGCGGTTGTATCTCTTTTATGACCGCTTGTACCCATGGTGTGTATCCCGTAGGTTACTCTCGCTTTCACATGCGCACACTACATGTTGTGTTAGGATTTGCAACAGGCTGTTTCAAAAGTGAAACTATGTTCTCACCTTGCTTCGCAGGACCATGTTGAGGCTGATTAGTTGTACGTGACGGGATGAACTATTATGAGCTTCTAGTAGCCTCTTCGGTGAGTTTTTCGCGGTGGATGCACACGGTTGTTGTCCACGGGAGATGTTGCTGAAGCAGAGCTGGAACGGGTTGAGATGGTGGTGAAATGAGGTTCAAAAACACAAAACACACAAAACACACACACAATCAACACAGATACGAAAGGACACATACGACCACGCACACGAAATACACTATAGAGTACCGATCGAGCACTAAAGGAATAAATAAAAGGTTATCGACGATAGGCTTACGATACAAACAACTATCTGATCAGTTAGCACGCGATATACACATTTCTTTCAGCATAGGGTTTCGATAAGCCATCAGCTGGCCTAGCGTTGGAAAACAACAATAGGAGCCACTAGCAGTGTCAGTGTTTGACAGCGACTAGACACACACCAGGCACATACTATCGTATCGTATACTGAAGCCGACTATAGAAGTTTGATTATCAACACGAATAAAACCTTCCACGGATAAACAACAGCTGTCACGAGCGCGTTATCCTGACGGACCAACTTTGCTAAGAGGGATAAGTAGGTAGAAAAACAACTCTATTTTCGTTTCTTTACTATTTGCTGTCCTGCTATCTGGCTTCGTCCATCGCACGGATTTGACAAACACGAAAACAATCGGTACTCTCTGTTTGCATAAGTGGATCTTCGCAGGATCTTCGGAGCATACCTCGCTTGATGTAAATATCTCTCCTTTCTGATGGCCTGCCTGTCCGTTTCACACTACTCGCGGCCTCTCTCACGTTCTTTCTCGCAGAGATTAGAACGAACTAAAAGACTAGCACACGAACGATGACAGTGTTCTGCGGTTTCTGTACAGCTTTTCTAGGCTTCAGGCCTTTGACCGTTCGCTGTGTTGTTGCTTGATGAGTTTCCACTTCCGCTCAGAGCGTATGTGTGTGAGCGTGTATATCTGGTGGGAGGGATACTCGTTGATGGCACGTTGCGCACTGAAAGGATTGAGCTGTGCACTCCTGAAGAAGCTATTCGATACTGACGGGCCCTCGCGCTCGCCGCCGGAATAAAAAGTGTCCGGCTTCTCGGGCTCCTCGCTGATCTCCTTTACGCTTCGCCTCCCTCTCCCCTCCCCCCTCAACGCGTCGACCTCCTGCCTACCCTTTCGGTACTGGTAACAGGCGCGCAATCATCGTTGCTACCACCGTCACCACTACCACTACCAAACAAGGGGTGTCGCCACCTAGTGCCGGCGTTTCTTACTGCACGATCGAACGATCGATGAGGCTGACGATAGCAGGATGCGATAGGTGGTGGGGCAGGGCGGGATGTAGCGCTGGCGAACTATGCTGGAGACGCTTAAGGCGGTGAAGTGAGGAACGGTTGGAGTGACGTTCGGGATACACTTTTTTCGGTCGTCCCCCTCTCCCCGGCCTGATAAAGCGCGTGGGTAAACATCAGGCAGGGGGACAGAGAACGCGCGTCCGAAATTGTACTGAAGTTTGCAACTTTTGGCGACCGTGCGCGTGTGTCTGTGAGGTTGCTCCCATTATCGGACGCATTGCATGGGCGCGTAAGCGGGACGGGGCTGCCTAATGTCTTCCGTTGCCTTCCGTTACTTGCCCAGAGGGGTGTTTGGCGGGAAGACAAAAAAAGTGCGAATGTGAAGCCGAAACGAACGCTATTCTGCAAGTGCGTAGTTCCAAATTGGGGAGCCTAACGCGGTGGTGTGCGTGCGCGGCTGCGATATTTTCGGCAATCGTGCCGACCTACGTGCGATCGGGCAAAACGCACACACACACACACTATAGCGAAGCCTTTGTCTTTTGGTGGTTTGCGTTTTTGGCGAGTTTTTTTTCTTTTGCGCATGCTGATGAGTTGCGGAGAAGCACGATTTGGGGAGATGGTATGTGTGTGTATGTGTGTGTGTGTGTTTGTGAATGCTGACGCGTTTCATGACGACTTGTCTTTAATTCCTCCCCATCACCCCTTTTATCTTCTGACCGCGGGGAGAATGATTTCGCACTTTCGTACTACAACCGACGGCGGTGCTGCTGCCAAACGGGCATGGTTCTGTTGGTGCTTAAGTTTAGGACATTTACGTCAACTCTACTGTAACTTCCTGTGGAAACGCCTGTTCTGGCGCAATTCGGCGAATGCCTCCAAAGACCCAAGCAAACCTTCTTGATCTGTCTTGAGCAAATCTGTCTTGAGGACAGATGTTACCTGCTACTGCTTAGCTGATGAGTAGCATCCGATACCGTTGACCCGTAATGCGGTTCGTGCTTACCGTCAGTCATTGCAACTCGTCGAGGACGATCAAATCACCATCAAACCGCAAACAAACAACTAGTCCGATGTCGTAAACAACAGCCCACAACATTGTTGCGCCAAGTGGGATAAATTGAGTTGTTGATCGCGCTTGCCCGATCCATCTGGGCCGTCACCGAGAGGAGGGAAGACAGGACAGAACGGAATCACCACGTTCCACCCTCTAATTAGGCCTTCACACTCCCCCGGGCAGCGTGGCGCAGTAGGTGGAACGCTGGAGGTCGGGTCCAGCTGGAGGGGAGTTGCAAATTTTTACTTTCGCTTTTATGACGGGTGGAACTTTCCACCTTCCTAAAGCATGCGACATGCCTACCGCCCCTGTTGCCTTGAGTGTGGCCTCTGGTCCACTGGTAAATATATCGTTTGCAGATACGAACGGTTCGTCACTGATTGTATTGTTATTGTTTCGCGATTGTTCGCTAACCGGACTGGTGTCTGCGTACTGTAAATACCTGACACCTCGGCAGCGTGTCGCTGTTTATTTTGTCAACATGTTTTATTTTGTGGTTGCTGTACTGCTGTCCTTCCAACCAATTTACTGTCCAAAACCCGTTAATGTGTTATAAAGCGACAGTGCCTAATATGATTTACAATGGGGTGCAAATTGATATAGAAAATTTAAAGGGGGTGTGTCGCGTTGCTTTTTGCGTCTGGCACATTTTTGAGTGCGCCACATGAAACACATTTCATTTGTACATTGTTAACGTTATTTGATCAATAAAATAGCTCTGCCTGTTTCTGAGTATCAATTTCTTCATGTTACTCTTATTTTATTTAATTATTCATTCAAAGACTTAAACATTAAATTGTTTGTGTAATGTAATGAAATAAATTCTTACTCCAGTTCATCTGTCCGAATGGTGTTCAAACCGTCTAGTGTCTTCCGTTTTTTTAAATTCTGATCTTTGAAGAGTTGCTATGCTCTTTGGTTGCTATTGTAGTGCTATGATTGCTGTAATCAACCCTCCATTCCGTAAGGTCTAATCATCCAGTAGGACTGGTATCGAGTCGGAAGCTGGGTCGTCTCTATAGTATTAGCTTCACTGGTTGGACTGGTAATCTTACTGCAAGCGGTGATGGTTTCCCTAAATGCCAAGGTCTTTGGTTGATTATTTATTTGCCAGGAAATCAGGATCCTGATCATATTTTAGAACTATAGTACAGCAAGATTGCCTGCAGGATCAGTACGGACGTTTGATGAAACGCGTGGCGTCAACCTATCAATAAAAAATATCTCAATCCGTCGAAGAAGGTAGATGGAACCGTCGGTAGATCTGATAACATTATCTCTGAAACCAGAGTCTTGAGATGATTAATGCGTGTCCATATCAGGAGAATGTGAAATGTAGGAGAATTTTTTTTTCTAAGATGGTTACTAACACTGTCAGCAGTTCGCTCGATGAACCTTGAAACATACACAGTTGGGTAACTCTTAAAGGATACGCTTGAGGACGGTTTAAAGTCCTCATTTTTTTCATATCCCACCATGCAGATCACTTGCGGCGTTATTTGAAAATATAGTACGAAAAAGTGTCTGTCTGCCAGCACTCCCGTTAGCAACGTGGAATATCATCTGGCGGATGTATTTTTCCCCACACCACTGCGACACTTCCGGCTCCGATCGCTAATTGTAGTTGGCTAGACAATGCGAAAAAGGGGGAAAAACATCCTCTGGCTGTTGTAATTATTTCGTCACCAATGGCGAATCAACGGTCAAGCGCGCTGGTACGTAGCGCAGCGAGAATAGACGTAAACAACGGGAAAATCGGCACAAACAACGGGTAAATAACGCGCAGTAACGCTTTGCAGCGTAACGCATCATCACCTCGTGGTAAACCCGTGATGACGACGACCCGTTGCAGACAACGCCATCGGAGCCAGCATTAGGCGTGAGCGCTAGCACTGCACCATCGGATGGCTGGCTGACGTAATTGATCTAGAGGATGTTGCGTTGTTCGACTGTGCGCTAACGATGTGAATTATGCGATTTTGTTTTCTTTATAATGACCAATAATCTGTTTTTGGGGATGTACTCAAGGGACCTTACAGTAAGCAAGCTCTGCTGATAAGCTGTGAACCATAACCTAGTGGTCAATCCGCAAGAAACCCGGATTTAGCTGCTCAGATCTCTGGTATATGACCATACATTTTCTACCTTGAAAGAAATCATACCATACGTGTGCTCGTGTTACCAAAGTTTGTAACCAAACATTTTGTTGCTCTCCAAAAAATGGGACAATAATTGAGCGAGAAGCAAAACACGGATGCTGAAGCGAGAAGCTGCTGACCGAATGATCCATGTCGCTGCGGACTTTCTCGTGTCAAGAAACGCAGTGGTGCACTATGTACCTCGCTGCGCCTGGCGGATGGCGGTCGCAATTTCCGGTGCGTACTGCGAATCCACTGATCAATCTGGCAATGTACAATAGCCGCTTAATGCAAACGGCATTGGACGCCAGTTCGCCCGTTGTGTCGTGTACATATTTTGCACTTATTTTTGCTGGATAGCGTAAACAGCGTGGCGCGCCACCATCCTTGATGATCGCAGCACACAGCCGCGCGCGCACCCGTGTGACGCACGTGATGGTACGATGGGGCTCACGGTACAGGAGCTAACAACAAGTGTGGAAAGCAACAAACAGAAGCCATGTTTGTGAGGTACGCTTGATGAAGACTTGATGGGCAATGGGAGGAGAGAGTGGAAAAATAACAGAAAACAATCTGTAGGAGCGTTTGGTTCTGCGTCCTGGCAACCGGAAGTAGGAGTCTAACACCAGAAATCTAGTTTGCCTCCTAAGGTGATCGCGTGGAATAGGCGAGGTTATCCTGCGGTATGTTCACAGCATCCCATCCGTCTAACTGCAATCTTGCCGGTTACCCTTGCTGGCCTTGAAACCACTGCACTGGTAAGATGCACAAACAAACAAGCGATCGGAAATCGAATCGGATCGGGTCGGTTCGGATCGGATTGCACATGTTCCTGAGCGTCGCTGTCGTTAACGTCGGGACCGTATGTAAGCGTTCCGGTTGACGGGATCAGCTAACCCCGAACGCCATTAATATCAACAGTAATCTCGTATCGCTTCTTTTCTTATTGCCATGCTCGGTCCACACCTCCCGAGCGCGGTCTTTACGTGTTGCTATAGCGAACTACCTTGGCTCCGTGGTTCTCTACGGCCACTGCGTACCGGAAAACAGAGTTTTATCAAGGTCGAACGTTTATCACGCGGTGGTGGTTCGATATGCGGTCTATCTGCGTGTGTTCCTGCTGTGTCGACCATTGCAGAGAGCACAGAATGGGTTTCAAATGGTCTGAGAAGCTCGAGATTGGCGACCCCGAAAACCTGTTTGGTCCAGCCAGGTGATGACGTATCTAAGCCTTTTGAAAACCGTCGCTCCACTTCTCCAGTTTCTATTTATGCATCAAGGGTGGAAATGATCCGTTTGATCCCAAGCATGGCCGATGACACCTGACGCGAAACTACCAGACGTGATGGAGGAAGCATTTAAGGTGATCCCCTCGGTAAGCAACACGAGCTTGGTAGAACCTATCGATAACGTCAGCCTAATGTTTGCTGATTGACGAGCGCTTTCATGTACATCCAATCAAACAGCCAGAACCTTGCAAGCCACTTCGATAAGCAAAGGTTGATGCGGTTAAAGAGCAGTTTTTGGAACGTCGAAAAAAAAAGAGCGAACGCTGTGTACAGCACTGGCACGCAAATGTTTGTGCAAGGGGCCCGTCTCTATGTGCCGCATTGCCCACGTCACAGAACGCCGTGAATGAGCTCATGCGTTCTCGTGCGTGTGAGTGTGTAAATTATTAATTTTTTTTCGCATTAAATTAACCATTGCTGCTATCTTCTCTCGCACTCTCGCTAGCCTCGCTAGCGGAACACCGCGCAGATAGGCTCCAGAAGCGTCACGAAGGATGGGGTTCGGGAAGCGGGCAGAGAGCGGGGGCCAAAAATTCGCCACTCACTGGCTTGCCCGTCTGAAGCACCACCCGTTTCTATCGCTTCTGCCGTCGGGCGTCGTCGTTTCGTCGAGCGCCAACGCTGCGTCGCACCACCCTCCACTACCACACGCGTCCTCTCACTTATATAATTTCGGGTAGGATCAGTCAGAAATTGCGTCTTACTTTTTATCGGGTGGCACCGCCGGACGGCGGTACGCGGAACGCGGGAAGGCACGGACTGGTGACCGGAATGCTTGGTGGAGTGTTGTGCCGCGCGGTGCGAGGTTCCCGGCGAGGCGTGCTGGAAGTATGCGAACTCCAAAAAGTCATCGCCCCGCTGCCGGCCCTGTCGCTGGTGCTTCATTTCCCCGATTTGGAAGCCCGCGTCCTCTTCCGCTTCGGTGCAGCTTCACCCTCATTGCTTGCCGCGCACCGTCGCCAGTTCTACCACGACCGGTTACGTTCGGTTTGTGACCGCCAGCGGGCGCTGCGAAGTGGCGGAGTTCGCTTCGTTTGCCTCCTGCTGCTGGTGCCTGCTGCGAATATGATTTGTGGTGTAAGGAAGACTTTTCTGAAAGGCAGTTTGCATCCTTCTAAGCATGCTGCCTTCATGCAAACGGTAGCTTTTTGCGAAATACTAGCTTCCTGTCTGCTATCTCCCAATTTGGCAAAGGCAGCCTGCCCAAGTGATATCTATTGCGTTGCAACAATAGGTTTTTTTTAATGGTAGCAGCATGGCGAAACGAAGCATTTGATCACCGTCGACACTTGTGTGCCTTTCTGTTTTGGCAAACAATCGGTTTCAAGGTCAACTGAAAACAATACATCGACAGACATTATTTGCAAGAAGACGTGGGCGCACAGTCCGGACTTGTTGGGATGTCCACGTTGGGTTTCGCTTATTCGTGCGTTGTGCTGGAATTATCTTTATTCCTGTAGTCCTATAAAGCTAGCTTGGTACTAGACACGTTTTCAGCACATGGCGATGTCTACTACATACTCTCTGTTCGATACGGATATCGATGGAGGCGCACGGTTGATGGAACCAGCCTTCATGTAGTAAGTATGCAAACGTGGTCGCACGAATGCATTTGAATTGTATGAAGTGTTTCTTTTATCGGGCGTTTAAGGTAAAGTCGCGCAAAATGAGAGTAAAGACATAATAAATGTGACGGATCTGCGGTAGCGACAGGCAGCAGGTGTTTTATGTTTATTCATCTGCACAGCGATGGCGCAGGGACACGTGTACTTCCGAGACAGTTGAAGTACTTGTATCGGCGAATGTGCTGCAGGAAGGAACAGGTTCGGGAGGGGTGTTGGGGAGGGTTCGCCTACCCCTCGCCAGCGCTATCTACGTCGCTGTGACGTAAAAGCGGGACGAATACCATGCCAAACCAAGCGGTTCACGCAAACGACGACATCACGATACGGCGAGCGACACCGATACGAGAACCGGTTTCGGGCGAGCCCAAAATGAATTGACCTATCAGCGCGCGAGTTGCGAGTTCCTCTACCACAAACCCCACCGCGATACCAGTCGCACCCGCGGCTGGCACCCTACCACCTCCTGCCCTCTCCCTCTCTCTCTCTCTCTCTCTCTGCCGCTGGACCTTCAGGCCAACGCGCTCTGGGACGCTGCTCGACAAATTTGCTCACCGAGATGCTGCAGACCTTCAGCGTCTTGGTGGTGTGTTCTTTCTTTCGGTGGAATTTGCTCGCTCCTCCAGTGCCTTTTGGCTGATGCTTTCGCTTTTTTCCATGTCGGCGTGTTTTCAAGATACGTCTCGCGAGGGCGAAACCATGCAGTAAACAAGTCAAGATCATTGTATCCTGTATCCATCGTTTGGCTGGCGTTGTACGCATAGTTATTGGGTCTTGTTGTGCTGATTTTTTATATAAATGACGAGTTGGGTGGTCGAGAAAGTTAGAATGTGTTCTTTATTGAAAGTTTCACAGGACTAAGCGCTCCACCTGAAGGATTTCGTTGTGTGTACACTGCCGTTGAGTGAAACACTTGTTTAAACTACTTACTCACACATGTAGTCGCACTAAACTAAACGCGCGCGCACACAAAGGCACCCACACAAGCGTCCGTTTGCCTTCGGACGTAATTCTGCACGCATACCACGATCGATCGCAGAGGGCTCGACTCGTCTCCACAGCCAGCCAATCGAGTGCGCCGCCGATCGTGCGTCGATTGGGGTACGTCAACGGAGCACGTGGAAGAGCCGCAACCTAACCTCGTTTCGGAGCGACATCGATATTATAGCACGCGGCGGACCATGCGAAAGGGTGGGCGCAGAGCACTGCCAGCACAGTTCTAGCTTCCCAGACCCTGCAGCCGCACCATCGCAACGCCTTTGATTGAGCGTAATTATGGGTCTCAACTTCTGTGACGATGCGCCCGTTCACGGGCACGGGCGAACATGTTAATACGAAAACAACATGAGGCTGCCACACATTCCGCAAGCCATTCACTGCAGTCCAGAACGTTCGAACGGTTGCAGCAATTTTCCCCAATCGATACGACATCCAAGTATGCTTTCTGCGCTATAGAACTTTGGAATAACCGATCGATACATAAGGGAAGAAACTGGAGATAGTAAAAAATGATATGTTATCTCTATAATTGTACATGCACCGTTTGATAATTTTATTACACACCAATGCTTAAAATTTCAACGCAGTACACACGACTCTGTCTAAAGCGAGTAAAATAAAATAATAAAAAAGCATAATATGAAGGTAATAGCTGTGTGTCATCTTGCATCATCTTCTATTTCGCGCGCAAAGATGGAACGAGGGTCGTCAAGAACGTCGCCATCAAGAATAGCGTGTTGGCATATCTTCCAAATTGTGCTCCCGCGCGTACAACGTCAAACGGTCTCTGACGAACGCAATAACCATAATGCGACACGTCGTCGTCGTAGTTGGCGGTGCGGGGCTTAGTCACCCGGAGCAAAACTAGCGTAGCGCGTAAAACGCTGCTCCAAAATAAGTGCGTCGCAAAAAAATGACAACGCACCGAAATTCCACGCACACCGGACGGGAGCATAAGACGGCCGCAATTGCGCTGGTAGGATAAAGTTGCGATAAACGCGGTCTTGTGACGTTTCGGCGCATCACGCGACCATCTCCGTCGCGATATCATACCGGGCTTATGCTCATCTTGCGGGAATCGTGTTTCTTATCATTTTTAATTATAACAAACTTTTCTGCCCTGTCCCGAGATAGTGTTGGGAATGTGGGTGGGGCTCGTTGTCGGTAGTCTATTCCCGAAAAATCTGTTCGTCGTGCGATATCATATTTGCCTCACGGTTTCTGCAAGGATACAACGCTGTTGTACTTTGATGTTCTTATAGAAAACCTATAGGACATACAGAAAACCTTAGATGTCTTCTTGGAACTAACGATGCTCCAAGTGTATTGTGCGAACCTACATAATGTTGCTGTCTATATATGACAGTCCTTTATTTCTTTATTTTTTGTTATATTTTGTATGCTGCAGGGCTTGAACAATGTCATCGTGAGACTGGAAGTTTGGAAAATCGAAAACGAAAAGAGGTTATTAGGAGGAAAATGTAAAACAGATTATTGGGAGAGTTTAACAAATGCTTAGCAAGTTGGAAAAAGGAACAGTACCAGGTGTCTACGTCCTATAGCAGTACGGTGGTTAGTAAAACATAGAGGAGGTCGGAAGTGATGATGACGATGAGGGGCATAGAATCCTACTGATGTCAATACAGATTGAGCATCAATGGATTTGGATGCTGTGCAGGGTTGCCATAAAGGATTCTTGTGCATGGGTGTAACGAAGTTCGTGAGTTTCTATGCCCAAAAGCGGACAACGAACAGGGTAAGGTGAGGGAGCATACGATAGCGAACCTAGAAGGTTTACGAAAAGCTAGTCGAGTTTACGGTTTTTGGGCCCTTTTAACACGACCCTACAGCAGAAGACCAACATACAGGTGAACGAAGAGATAGATCCAAACACAGATCCAAAGTGTGCACAGGAAAAGGTTGATAGAATGCTTAATCATGATAAAATTCATATTTGGTTTTTAGTTTTGCATTATGTTTGAAACTACAGTCCATCGAAAATTCGCGTTCTCCGTTAGACTCTTCCGTTTGTGTTTCATAATAGGCCATATTGGTCAGATGAACGAATATCTAACCTTCAGACTTCTACACCAAAAGTAGAGTTTATGCACTTCCTGCAGAAATATACGACGCCAGAGCGTTTGATGGCTGGTACCCCCGTTCGGCAGCTTATCAACTTGTTCGTACCCAATAATGGATCTAAAAGCAGAGATCCTTGTTATACAAATCGTAAAATCCCTTCCAGCCAGAGAACATCCAAATAATTTTATCTGTCGATAAATGTAGTTTGAATCCTTGAACGAGACCATTATTATTCCATAATGGATTCAGCCTACCCATACGTCTGCAATATCTATCTTCTAGCACCTAGCAATATCTTCCAGCGCTTAGGAGGAGCCGTGTTTTCCGCGACAAACACAAGGCCTCTTCTAGCATTCGGGAGATATTTTGGTATTGAGATGGTTGTGTCATTTTTTTTTCAGTAATCTGTGAAATAGGAATTTTCAAAATTCCCAAATAGTATTAGGGCTTTTCCTGGTAAAGCATAGTATTTTTTTAAGTCTGTAGAGCTTCTAATGACTGACTGGCAATGAAGGACTTGGCAAGCAGAGGTTCCATAGGTTCCATAGGTATAATTTTTATGTACTTCCTGAAACCTGAAGCTTTTCAAAGTTTTGCATGACACCGTTATTTTATTTCAGTAGAGGTTATTCTTTTAAGTTTTACCTTCCACTGAAAAATTATCACTAGTGTTACCAGAGAGACGAAAGGGTGCATTATTATCACTCTTCGTTTGCACTTATGCAGGATCACACCGGCCATTTTTGGCCATTACTCAATCAGCCTTGCGTACGGGGGGACGGTCCAGTTGAGATTGAAACCCACAAACTGCGGTATGATCAGCACGACAGCTGATGTGGTACAATCAGTATGAGAACTTCCTATGGGAAACTTCCTACGTAGAAGAATT
>KZ068520.1:25542-53139 GCA_002091845.1 Anopheles cracens | reverse complement strand
TGTTGTGACAGCAGTGGGCTTTGTTTTGACAGCGTGTCGTTCGAGTGCCGAACTCGTGATCCGTAAACACACGCGAAATTGTTCCATGCCAGGGTGAATAGAAATGTTTTCTGTAGTTGTTTGAGATATTTGTTGCAGTTGTGTTGTGGAATTTTAGAGGTCTAGCAATTGCATAACGATGAGAGGTAATTATGAGCGTTATTTTTAGAACAAACAATTGCAAGATTCTCAAATTCGCACAAAAAAAAGAATCCAAAATACCGTTGCTCTAGCAACCTTGCCCAGCTGTCAAAAAATATTTACGTGAGCGTGTTTTTCTTTTTTTTTTTTTTTGTTTTGTTTCTTCAACACGACCCATTCACAAGCTTCGATCGTAGCACGGCGTAAGAAAGAACACAACAACGACCGCAACAACAACAAAAAAAGCACCAGCTTCCTGGTCCCGTCCGGTCCGGTCCACGAGCGGTGTGACAAGCCGTCAGATCGTGTTTGGGGTCTGACGGAGCGCACGGCACAACCGTGGCGTACACTTTATTAAATGCAGCTCTACGCACGCCTCCGCATGACCTCCGGGAGCATGTTGTATGCGGCCGGGACCGGGCGTGCTTCCCGGGGAGTGTCCACTAGGGCACGCGGCGCGCCGTTTACCTAGACGGAGCCTGTCAAACTTGATCAGTATACAAAACGTAGCGCACGAACGAAAAAAAAATGACAGCTGATCGAAACGATCGCCGACACTACAAGACCCGCAGCCAACGGGGGTCGATCTGGCGATTGGCAGTTGTTGAGTCATGTGCGTCCCATGCTCGGCGGCCGTGTACATTGTGCACACATTCTATCCGAGCCGGGCCGAGCGATCGCGATCGACGTGAGGAGTTTGGCTGAATATATTATATCCGCAGATCCGACGCGATCTCTATATCGTCCCCTTTGCTCCGCGGCTGCTGCTGCTGCTGCTGCTGAGTGACTCTCGACATCGACGAGATTTCTGAAAGTATCGTCTGGCGCGATGCGATCGGAACGATTATTAATTTTTCCGCCATTAAATGTTTACCGCGGTAATGGCGGCACGAAAAAACAGGTGATCACACAGCACCGAGATCGAGTTGCGAAGGTGCGGCGCCCGGTACTTTGACAGATGGACCATTGTTTTGTTTTTAGTATTTTTTTTTTCAACTCAACGCTGTACCAACAGCGCAGAGATTGCGAGGGGACACAATAACCCCGATCAATGAGCTTAGCACAGTAATAAAAGTATTCGATCGACACCTACTCATTTCTGACACGCGAGCCTACTCGGGGCAGGTACCAAGAAGCGTTGAGGTTGAGGTTGAGACCGTTGTCTACCTTAATTTGTAAACGATCTACAGAATGACAGAACGATAACGAAATTTGCACCAACGTCGCAAAGATCACTAGACCGAACCCTTCCATTGTGATGAGCAACAGATATTACACCTCTCGATCGAGCGAAGCTCCCAGCAACACTAACACTTGCAGCTTGCTCTAAAAAGCTCTAGCATCCATTCCTTTGGAAACCTGTTGAATAATTTCAACACCCATCGGATGGGAGAGGACTAACTTATGCATCATCCTTCGGAATCGAGGCGGCCATCCGGTACTTCGGCTCCGACTCCAGTTTCGATTTGTCAATGAAGTCTCGACGGTGTACCGGGTCACGTACGACATTGGCGACCAATTTACGATCACTGGGCCCGATGGAAGCTACATTTGTAAATTAGATGTATCCGAGCCATGGAGCGGTGTGACGGCTGGCCGGATGGATGGGTACGCTGTAATATCCGGTGGCAAACACAGCACACAGCCCATTGGCACGATCGACACAAGTCCAGCGACACGGTCGTATCCGATTATCATACGGCTACTAAAATATGGGTTTTGTACTTGCAACTTCCGTGCGCCCAGGCGTCACCCGTGTCGTGATGGTGGGTGCCGGGTGCGATTTCTTCATAAATAAATTAACAAATAAACAAGATCGTAACCGTAACAATAACACGGTGCAATAGTAATAAGCCCTCCGGCCGTATCTGTCTGTCTGGATCGAGTTCTGGCGAGCTTGGGTTGGAATCGAGCATAAGGGAGATCATGTCCCTAGTGCAGTCGAGTCGAGTCGAGTCGAGCAGCAGCAGCAGCAGCTCGTCATTTCATTGTTGTCTGGCCCCGAGGTCCTGTACCCGTGCCCGTACCCGTGCTCCCCTGTTTACATCCGGAGCGTAATCTGGAGCACTGTGCGCGACACACCAATGCACCGCCAGTCGATGATTCAATTTCGTATTCCTGGTGGACTTTCACGCCGTTCCCGGCCGTTCTGTCCCCGGCCGGGGCGTCGATTCTCGCATTCGCATATTTATGAGTGAAATGCTTGTCCACTCGCCAGACCGTTGGCACGGTGCGCTCCACGAACACCGTCCGTCTGCGGACATCAGACTCCAGAGCGCATGGGCGTGGGTGTCCCTTGATAGGTTTGTTCCGCACACTGGGGAATAGGTTGGTCATGTGGTCAAACGTGTTATTAAATACGCACTAGAAGCGTTTCTCAAGAAACAGATAAAGACATCAATGTTGCCATACATCTTCTCACGAGTACAACGAAGTTTATTGTTAAGAAGGAAGTTTTTCACATCTACTTATGATACAGTATAGAAGATTCAATGCAGTATGTGATAGTTATACTGAGATACCTAATTCCCGTGACCAATATTCCCGCTTTTGGTCCAAGTCTTCCCCACGGTGGGATCTACACGGCGCCCCGAACTACGTCAGTCTCAGTTGCCCTTCAAAATCTCACTCCGCTCGCGAGGAACGCTGGAATAACCACCGGAGAGCACTGTGGAGACGCCGGGTCAGCTTTTTTGCGTTCGCTCAACGCACCGAGCCAGTTGACACCTATAGTTAATGGTAATACGGGTCCGATTCTTTATCCTGCAGCGCGTGAGCAAACACGGTTTGCGCTTAATGTGGTCCGGGGGTCCCGTTTGCTTAAATTTTGATAGCACCCCGACATGCATGCGTGTGTGTGTGTGTGTGTGTCCTGAACTTCAAGGACTGACACCAGGGTAATAAAGTTGTCCACATCCCGCTCTCGCGCCTGATCGGTGGCGTTGAAGTATTCGCGCCATAGATTGCGAAATCTCATCGCACACTCGCGTCCCAACGCAAAGGGGCGAGACATAAAAGGCGAAACTCGCACGTAGCGCACCAGGGTGGGTATTCTGATTGCCATAAAATTTTCAAATGACCGCACAGAGGACATAATCCCCTGGAGCGGGCCAGTCCGCCCGGGATACATTATCACAATAAACTGGTCCATTTATTTCACCCAATAGAGTGTGAATCAACCGAACGGAGGCCCCCAGGGGCGGGGAGTTCATCAATCATAGGCTAGTAGCTCACCGTAGTGTGCAAGCTGGAGCAGCAGTTCTGGGCTCGGAATGCACCTTACCGTGTGGGGCTGCAATCAAAACTGCGAACAAATCAAACTCCGGTTCGCGCTGAAAGTGGACAGAGATTGATTCGTTACACGCAACACTCGCGTGGCCTGGGTTGGAGAGCGCGGATAATTAACTTGAGGCTGGTGTTAATGGAGCAACTTCTCCGGAGTGTACCATCCATCGCGGAACGGGAGGTCTAATAATGAAACCACAAACCGAGACTGTCATAATTAGTTTCAACTCACGGCTTTCTCACGGCACGATGTTCTGGCAATGGACTTGGTTCTGGCCCAGCCTCCGTACAGGCTCACTCAAACGAGGATCTTCTTCAAGCCCATCCTTTCCTCGCCCATCGGTGTGCCGTTCGTTCTAATGATCGCAACCGGCCCATCAACACCTCCACGGTGGCAGCACTGCAAGAGTGCTGGTAGTAGCGCGGCCCCGAAACCCGAAAACTCCGAACGGCACGATCCTCCAAACCGGACCCGGCCACGATGCATAAATCACGGCGCCAACTGGAAAACGATTAATAAAAATTAATTACCCTGGTGCGATAATTCACGCGCCATTTGGTGAACGCCGCCGGAGGTGTTCCGGAGATATTGGCAGGCACGAACCTGCGCATTCACACCGTGGCGGCGCATGCACTCACGCGTCGTGCACGTCCAAAAACGTGCGGAAACGTGTCGCGTCGATTACGTGCGCGCGCGCACACACACACACAGAGACACACCCGGGTGCGCTTTCCTTCGGGCCGGGTGAATTATGGAGAAAATGCTCTGGCCATGTGTGGAAAAGCGTCTTCGCGCAACACCTCTGGTTGGGTGATTTATGGCCCTGCCGAACGGGGTTCCACCGGGCTGCGCACGAAGTGAGCTGGATAATTCGTCAATCTATATCATTTCCCTGGCTGCCGTGGCGGGTAGCTGGGCGGGTTAGCACTACATTAGGCGATAAAGAATAATGGAAATGCTATGTTTAGAAGGTTGACACTTTAGCGCGTCGCTTATCCAGTGCGCGTTGTGCGCAAAGTGAACCCGGCGGGTTGGGAAGAGGCGTTTCCTCGCACGACGATTCGAATATCGGTTTGAATGAGGGATCAAACGAATCAGATCGTACGTGAATCACGCTGTTTTCCTTTGAAGATGGCCCGGATTTCACTTTTGTTTTGTTCTTGTTTCATTAATGTTTGGTTAGATTTTTTTAAAATTATTTTAATGATGGTGATGATTTTTGACTTTATTTTTGGAGGCTTTGAAGACGATTGAATAAAATTATGAGAATCGAATTGTGAGTTTGTTCATCTAAAAGAGATGGCTCCCATGCAACCCTGATTCAATGTATCATAGCAGGCCGTGTCTTTGGACGAGCGAATATCTCTCAAGAAATCGATCCTATTTCAAAAAATGTAGAGTTATTTTAAATAAATTTTAACCCCTATCCCTTACCCTTTCAAGAAAATTTTGAACAAGAATTGGACGTTTAACAACTTCACATAAAACAAAACATCCAAGCTGATAGATCAACAACTTCCAAATCTGATATTGCAATTTTGTACTAATAGTTGTACTAAAACGTGCCGAATGATCGCAGGTGCGGTTTCTAAATTAGTGAAAATTAGTTCTAAAAAGGTGAAAATCTACAGAATGCAAATAATTCAAATTTATTATTTGCACATTTCTTATTCCAAAACTATTAACTAAAATTGTCAACTATCTATAAAAATGTTAAGGTGTTTTAGAACACTACAGCAGTCACAATTTGTAAAGAAAATTCGATGTATTTTAAAAACACCTTAATCTTTGATGTTATTTATGATAATTGTATGAACTTTACCGACGCAAATGGTTATTAAAAAATGTTTAAAGGATTTTAGCGCACAATATACGAAAAAAAGCTTAAATGCTAGGAAAGAATGCACCAACAAGGCCGGTTTAAGTTGAATTTGATTTATTGAGTTGCTTCTGCTAAGTACAATCCTAATAAAAATGCACTCCAACTGGCCGCCCCACCTTCCTCCCGGCTCCTTCCCCTTCCCGCCAAGCATTCTCCTAGCTCCCTAAAAACACTAGAGTTGGTTTTGATTTCATTTTAATTCGTATTTAATCCCGAAATGGTAATAACTTAGCTGGTAGTGGCATGGTACACCTAAAAATTGCTCCTGCTAATCGCCCGCATTTGTTTCTGCTGTTTGCTATCACCGCCGTCAGGAATTTTGTTGTTTACTTGTTTGGTTTTTCTTTGTCACACCGTCTCCGTGCTTCCGCTAATGAGTGCAAAACGAGGGACGAGGGCGTTTCGCCGTGCGACTCCCTCCCGCAGGCGCAGCGTCTCCAATTTGAATTGTAAAATGGTACCTACTTACATTCTAAGCGTTTTTTTAAAGGGTGTTCATTTCTAGTTGCTAGCTTAGCTCCTAGTGCTATCCTAGTAGTTCGGGGGGTTAATAAATATAGAGGAGGAAAAAACCAGCCCCGCAGTGTGCTGGTGCCTGCAGTGGTACTAACGAGAAAAAACCGAACACGTAACACGTGCGTAAAAGTTGCAGGAGCGGAAATCAAGTGCCTCCGCACAGGGCCTGCTTCTTGCTGTTTGTTCTTTAATGTTTGGTTTCGTTTGTATTGCTTGTCCCATTCAACCTAGCGAGCAGGAAAAGGTAGAATGAATTGTAAATGTATCCTTTTCGCGACATGTACTTCCTTTTATCGCTTTTCTTTTGTGTGGCGCATCACGCTTTCTTTTGTCTTGTTAAGGCAATATTTACTTTAGTACACTTTAACCTGATCCGGTCCCGTAAGCCTGACTCGCTAAAGCCGCGATTATTGAACTAATAAAGCTAACATCATATAAACACTAAATAATACATTGCGCGTTTGATCGGCCCAGGAGATAATCACTACCTACATGGTCTGATAGAGACGTTTGAGACTACTTTCCAATCTTAGAGATAGTAATTCACTATAAGCTTTGTTCACAAAACTATTGCAAAACAAAAACTATTAGTTTAACTCGAAAAAATGCCTACTTTTTGCACAACTTGTTAAAAACACATCAATAAAGCGTGTTGTAATGCAGATTGCATATTTTTGAACGCTTATACACACAGCAAAACACATTATTGATTGATTATTAGCCGAATCTAACGCACTTTACACTGGAAAAGTTTTTGCTATCGAATTATTTGCCAGTTTAATGAGCAGTGATTCGGGAAAAAGGCTGATAAATAGTTTACTGAAAAACTGCACATGAAAAAAATGGTTGAAAATCGATCTGTAAGACAAGTAACCGAAATGCATAATAACTTTAGACACAAATAGGTCTACTCAGCTGATCCACGCGCAAAATGTCCTCACCAGTCCCTGTTTTGCTAAGCTTCTGCTCTACGTGGGAGCGCTTTTCCCGTCAGCTCGCTTGCACTGGATTGACACGCGAACGCGAGTGCAGGTGCACTTTTGCATGCTCCCCGTGGTGGTGGTGTGGTGGTGGTTTGTGCCAAAAACAAACCTCCCCCTAGGAAGGGGTTAAAAAGCGCGCACACACACAGCGAAACTGCCACTGATGTTGCTGACGATGATGATTATTGCGCTACCACTTCAGCGGCGCGTCGAATCCTGACGGGAAAGCCGGTCGGCTGGGGTTGCTGGTGCACCGACTGGGGGTCAAGCTTCACTCTGCCGCACTATGATTCTCGCCGCAGGCCGGGTAAGCAGGGGGAGTTGGTGTTGTTTTACCGCACCGTTCCCGTCTTTAGTGTATCCTTTTACCGAGTTTTCACGTGCTAGTCTGTGTGTATGCGCGCGCGTGTATCCTGTGGCTCGGCCAAAACATCCGAAGAACGCCGGATCAAAACAAACAAAACATGCTGCGGTGCCCAGAGTTTATGGTATCAGGTTCAGTGGTTGAGTCGAGGTTTGAATTTTCGTAAAGGGCAGGTGTGTCAAACTCGTCTACGACTCCGCTAGAGAAGGTGTTTTATTTTCAATTATCCTAACATTTTCCAGTTTAATCGACTCGTTTATAATGATTTTGTGAATAAAACCGTGAACTTTAGCTTAAACATATCAATCTACACGAAACTGTTATTTCCCAAGCATTACGTCCCGCATTTATAAACGAAATTTACCGAGTTATCATTGCCATGAACTGTCAAAACTCAAATTTGATCAAAGTTGCTACCAACTCGAAAAACTGGTAAATTCATCGTTGTTTCCATTAGTTTCTTCTTAAAATACGATAGAAATTATCTAATTACAAGTTGAAATTTAATTTTCCAGGTATGCATCTAATTAATGAGAAATCAATTGGTAAATGTGTAAAATTTATTTATGTTTCCCCTCCTCTTGTCGCATACTCACTAAAAACACACACTAAAGTCTAACTAATAACTTGGCTTAGGAGGAAAATTTAAAAAAATATTTTTTTTTGTATTTCTGCAAATTGATGAATAATTCTATCGATAAAGAACGTATTTTGTTACAGTGATTGGCGAAAGAACCACGCCACAAAAAAAGACGCACGCACATGAAAACAATGGCTTTTGAAGCCATAATGAAAGCCCCAGGGCGTGTGCGCCAGGCGGCTTGACCACGATCTAACCTAACCGACACACGTATAAATAGGACAGTGCACCCGCCTACTCATCCAAACCGGCGAAGAAGTCCTTCGCGTTGACCCGCTGCGACGAGGGTAAATTGTGCTTCAGCGTCTTCTTGTCCGGTTTGCTGTTGTACTTGATACCGTCGAAGTCCTCGAAGTATTTAATGTTCCAGAAGCGCACGTCGTTGTCGTGTGAGCTGGTCGCGATCAGCTCGCCGTTCCCGCTGATGTCGAGCGTGTCAATCGCCATCGAGTGCTGCCCGACGATGCCGAGCATGCGGCCCGGCACGAGATGCATCGCTCGCAGGATACCGTCCTCACCGGCCATGACCGCGATCTGCTCCGTGATCGGAACCATGCGGTTCGCGCTCGCCTTCGGTCCGACGAACGCGTCACAGTGGTACGCAAACTGGCCCCAGTTGTAGGTGTAGTAGTTGCCCTTAGACGTTCCGACCACCAGTTTGCTTTCGCGCTTGAACGTACCCATGCAGTTCATTTCCTCCTCGTATGGTTCCGACTGGACGTAAAGCTTCCTGTGAAATACATTTTTTTAATAAAAATCAAACAAGTGCAATGCACATTACATCATGCCTCTAAGAGCATGCAAATGCTGTTTTATGTTGTCTCTCACCTCTGCAACAGATTTATCGTCGTCAGCAAGCCATCACCGCTCGTCAGCAGCATATACTTCTGTTTTTTATGTTGTCTCTCACCTCTGCAACAGATTTATCGTCGTCAGCAAGCCATCACCGCTCGTCAGCAGCATATACTTCTGTTGCGTTTGGTTCGCCAAAATGCACGAAATAAAATCTTCCACCGGTCGGAGCGAAAACACCGCATCCCGTTGCCGCAGATCCCACAGCTTAACCGTCCCGTCGTCATCGCCCGTCGCGAACAGCTGCTCCGAGACGACCGCCATCGAGTAGACCGGCTCATCGTGGGCCGCCTCCCAGAAGCGCTGAAATTTGCCCGTCTCCACGTCCATCACGACGATCGAGCGTTCCCGCCCGGTCGAGATGATCGATTTGCCGTCGCGCGAAAACTCCACACACCGCACCGCCTTCGTGTGCAGTTCCTGTGTTGCCGCCAGCACGTTCTCTTCGTTCGTGTATTTGTACATCAGCACGTCGCCCACAGACGTCCCGACCGCCAGCACGTCCTCGCACGGATGGAACGATAGGTCCACCACGAAGTCCTCCGTCTGTATGTTCGGTGGCTTCGAGCGTGGCCGCTTGATCTCGGCAATGATCGCTTTGATCACATCATCGTCCTCCAGCTCCTCGCTGTAGTCGTCGATCGCACGGCGCTCGGGCTCCGTGTCCGTTTTGTTGCCTTCGCCATCCCTGGCGGGTTCCTGCGAGGGTCCGGTTTTCGCGTCGTCGTTTGTCTCACCAGCGGCCGGCGTCCGCTCCGAACCGGTATCCGAGCTGGAGTCGGACATCGGGCTGTCGTCATCATCGTCGTCATCCTCCTCCTCCTCCTCGTACGTGTTGTCGCTGTCCGTTTCGTCCGCGTACAGCATGGCTGCGGGTCCTGGCGGTTCCGAATCTCCACCGTCGTCGGACAGGTACTGCACCAAACCCTCGAGCTGATCTTCGCCCGCTGCTAGTATGTACGGTGCGGCCAACTGATCGATATCGACGTCGTCCTCGCTGTCGCTAGAATCACGGAAGTAGGGCGAGTGAAAATTCCTCCTGTGAAGAGCACGGAACGAAACAACAACAACGCAGTTAGCGATAGCGGGGTTCCCGCAGCGTTCCCTATTTAAGGTTATGGCGTCGTCAGGGACGGTAGCTGACGAATGGCACGTCGGCCGTACTTACATCCCACCGTTGGGAACGCGCAGTTAGTGAAGACGCGCGGCAACCGGATTCGTTTTGCACCTAATTCTCCTAATGGTTCTAATTCTCAAGCACAAGCCGCAAAACAGCCGCTACGCATTTTCTGTTTCTTCTTTGATCAACGTGCTATCGCGGCACACATTCCGAGGGGGTGTTTTTGTTGTGACAGCAGTGGGCTTTGTTTTGACAGCGTGTCGTTCGAGTGCCGAACTCGTGATCCGTAAACACACGCGAAATTGGTCCATGCCAGGGTGAATAGAATTATTTACTGTAGTTGTTTGAGATATTTGTTGCAGTTGTGGGAGGAATTTTAGAGGTCTAGCAATTGCATAACGATGAGAGATAATTATGAGCGTTATTTTTAGAACAAACAATTGCAAGATTCTCAAATTCGCACAAAAAAGAATCCAAAATACCGTTGCTCTAGCAACCTTGCCCAGCTGTCAAAAAATATTTACGTGAGCGTGTTTTTCTTTTTTTTGTTGTTTGACTTCGCCACCAAACTGCACACACAACAGTTTGTGGTTTGCTATTAATTCGCTCGGAAAAACAAATTTTCTAGCTGCAAAAGCAGGCTGCGAAGGATCACCGAGGAACCGTGTTAAAGTGGGGCTTCTTTGCAAAAATGCCCTGCTGATTGTAGGGCTGGCACTGAACCCATTTTGTGCGCTCGTTGTGTTGTGTGCTGTGTAGCAATAGTAGAAGGGTGTGGGGAAGTGTTGATCCCGATTTCGAGTGGTGCTGCTGCTTATCGCGGAAATATTTTGTTCGCGTGTCCGATAAAGTGTGTGATTCACGTAGTGCGTTCCTGTGTGCAACGAAGTATTCGACGGCCAAACGGCGCATAAAGGAAGCCCATCTATACCCCCACAGTACTTTTCGCTTAGCCAAAGCGAGTGTGGCAAGCAATGACAATGGGTGATGATGCGCCCGTCGTCACATCCCTGGTGCTTCCGATTCTGATACGACCGATATTGTCCCAGGTAATGCAGCAGAACCGAGGGTCGTCACCGTCATCCAGTTGAAGCCCCCCGTCCGGTGCCCGAAAAGGGGCGAAACGCGGTGCAGGGAAAGTCGTCTTTCTTGTTTTAGATGAACACTCGAACACACACACGCACGCTGGTGGTGGTCCTTCTATGGGCGGAGAGTCGCCGAAGCTAGTCGCGTTTAATGTACATTTTGCATAAACCACTTTTTTCCTTCCTGCTTCGAACGCGGGAGGGTTGCCATCAGCAACTTCCACGGCATCTGACGACGCGCGGCTGACTCATGCGGGAGACAGGTTTTCCGCCGATGGCGGCCACCATTACCACCAGGATGTTGTGTTTACGATTCACTTTTCATCGCGCTAATCGATTGATTACAGTGTGCCATGCTGGTTGGGAAAGGTTTTTTCTTCTCTTTGCTGCTGACCACACTGACACACACACCCCACAGAAGAGCCGATCCGGTAGCATGCTTCGATTAAGACCTGGTGTTTGTAACAAGTTTAATGCATTTCCGCCAAACGACATCATCATCGTCGTCATCGGACGTTTAAATCACTGGACAAACGTTGACACTAAATGCTGCCATTTGGGTCGATTTATTGGCCGCTAACCGATGCAGGAGCGGGGTAAAAACAAACCTCCCTGGCAAACCGGACGGGCTGTCGTTGATTATCTGTTTGGCAAAAGCCATCCGTAATTTAATGCCGTTTTCTAATCGCATTGCGTAATGCTGGGTTTTCATTACCTCTCTTGCAGCTCGAACGGCGCGATGTGGTCGCATCGCAGACGCTCCGTGCGGCGCTGACCAAAGCGGAACAGAGCCACCCGGGCCTGACGTACGATCTGGTGATGGGCATCATCAAGAAAGGGGACATCAACGTAAACATGAACGAGAGCATCCTTAGACTGCAGGGTGCGGCCACAGATACGGACTGTACGTTTTTGTCTGATACGCGTTTTGCACAAATAAGATGAATAATGCATTTATTTTGTTTCTTTTGTTTGCTATCAGTAATTGAATACCGGCTCAACCGGACGGAGGATGCGTTCCAGGAGCTGAACAAAAAATCGGCTGCACTCAAACGTATCCTGTCCCGCATCCCCGACGAGATCGCGGATCGGAAAACGTTCCTGGAAACAATTAAGTAAGTGGCTGCTAGCTGAACCGTTCTATTCGCGGCCATTGGAGGTGTTTTTTGAGTTAAGTTTGCTGTTCACTTCCCCTGGCACGCTATAGGCAGCTTTGTGCATTAAGTGTATTGGCAATTTCATTTAAACCGTGGGACTAACTCTTATTGAGTTTGAGCATTCGAGCATAAACTAACTAAAATAGGAGAAAAGCAACAGTGAAGTGTTTAACCCACGATATTTCAGTTTAATGCATATTGCGTGAAATTATCTTGATTCAATAGGCTAAGGGCCTAAGGCATGATCAAATAACTAATTAATATATCCTTTTCTCTGTCTCTTTGCATTTTCCTCTATACAGAGAAATAGCCAGTGCCATCAAGAAGCTGCTCGATGCAGTGAACGAGGTGGTCGGATTCATACCGGGCTCGTCCGGCAAGCAGGCGGTGGAGCAGCGCAAGAAGGAGTTTGTCAAGTATTCCAAAAAGTTCAGCACCACCTTAAAGGAGTATTTCAAGGAGGGAGAGTACGTATTCTCGTTTCTTTCTTGTTACGGAAGCTTCTAAACCTCATTTTTACTTGTTTTTTTCTTTCGACACAGGGCTAACGCCGTATTCGTAAGTGCCCTGTACCTGATACACCAAACGAATCAGATCATGATCACGGTGAAGAATAAGTGCGAGTAGATCAGCAACGCGGTTGGGCCTGAGCCGCCGGATGTGTGCAGCAAACCACGGCAAAATCAAATGAGTATTTAACGATAGGATTTTGTTACTTTGTTTTTCCCTCCAAATATGTTTTTTTTATGTTTTGTTTGTTTTTGTTTCGTCTCTCCGTCCCGTTTTCTTTGCCTATTCCAACGGGGCGGAATACATTTTGCTATTGTTAACGGTGTTGTGCAGGCGAAGAGAGAGAGAGATCTACGAGACTTGAGGTAGGATTATTATTATGTCTATTATTATTCTTATTATTAATATTTCTCCCTCACAGAGACCGAACATAAGACGGAGGGTGGATAGGAAAATATAGCATGCAAAAATGCAGAGAGAGAGAGAGAGAGAGCGAATAAAAGATACTAATGTATTAGAAAAGCTAGCAAAGTTAAACAGAAACGTCTATATATTATATACAATACTTGGAATGTTGTCGCCGTGCAGATGGAGCAAAGTTATAAAACTATGATAAAAACATTATTATTTCCTTTTTTACTACTTGTAACGGAAGACCCCGCTACGTGATCGAGACGTGAACAAACAAAATCTTAATAAAACCATACACTCTAGTTTTACATTGCGTTGGCGTTTTTTCCCCTCAATCTTCTGAAACTAATGAAGCGTGAAAAATTTAAACTTCTTCCGTGTCCTTGAAAAAAGCAGGTGGTTCAATCAAAGCACGAGACGCCGGGTCACGCAGGGAAATGAAGCTGGCCATTAATTAATTCTCATTAAAGTGGATTTCCGCTCCTCTAGACTATTCGCTCGTTTATATGAGAAGAGTGCACACAATTCTGCTCGGATAAAATTCATTGCATGGTTTCGTGGACGTGGGTCTGCAGTTCTTGATTGATTTTGAAGTACTTCAAGGATCGACAACCGTGTTTTCACTATAAAATTGACGAAAACTTCAGTTATTATCGAGATAGCTAAGAATTTATCGTAGAGCTTCTATTGAACTGCCGCGAAAACAGTACTCTGTAATTGAATTCTCCAAAACCGTTATCAACCGATAAAATCAATGCTTCCACCTTCCCACGAGATATGTCAAACTACAGAACAGCCGTCCATTGCCCTAGCTAACTTTGCTATCAATTTTGCAACACAAAAAAAACTTGTTTTCATCCATACCGCCCATATCATATTTTCAGCTTCGTTGAAGCAGGTCTTGGCACGCTGTTAAACGATTCCTGTCGGTGACGTGAAGCGTGATCGAAACGAAACCATACGAACGACCGGTGGTTATGTTGGTGAATGTTGTACGTAGGCGCTCCAAGAGCCAACTTAGGATCGATTGGGACGTTGCAAAGCGCGAAGGTATGTCCTCGGAATTTGCAAGGCAAGAAGCAAGACAAACCAGAAGCATCGGGTGATAAGTGCAATCCAAGTATCGAAGAAAAGATGCGTGCCCAGCGAGCTCGTGCACTACCCCGTATGTATGTTTCACTCTGCTCCGTAGACTAACAACCCCGGAGGGCGTGGTGTTTGAATTTAATCGAGATTTTTCTTGGAATTTAATTACTACGTTAGCCACCATTTCGCATTGAACAGGCTCGAGAGGATGTGGATGACTGTGATTCTGAATTATTTATAAAAAAAAGATCGGAGGCGTGAGGAATCCATTCAAAAATCCCGGAAATGTATTGGTGATGGTAAATACAATATCATCGCAATTAGAGTACACACGCCCTGATGTAATGGCGCATCGCTTCGACCCATCGATATCGCATCATACTGACCCCATTGTTTTAGCTTTAGTCCTCCCAGTTGACCTTTTCGAAACCTACCCCAATCGTAACGAAAACACGGCATACCTTGACCGAAATTGTTGTACAGACGTTGTTCGACCCTTCGAGGTCCGTATCGTTCGACCTGGCTTTCGAGCGGATTTAAAATCACCCCACAGGGCAGGGGCTCATGTCCGAACGAGACATCCCTTCTAATCCCTTTGTCCGTGAAGGTTTTGCGGGCGCTGCAGAGATTAGCATCTTGTTCAGTCAGTCTCCAGTATCCCATCACAGCTGTGTCGCCCATCACACGAGCGATGATACTGGTTTCGAGGGATCACCATTGCGGATGCAGCGGTGCAAGCCAAATGCGATGAACCTATTGCACCACCGTCCATTTTCAATAGGAAATGCATCGCATTTTGTTGCACGCGGCTAACATCCCGGCCGTTCCATAATGCAACGGATGACACAGCATCCAGTGAGCTCCACTGTTCATTATTCTATACCTGGAGTGCGTTGCGTCGTTGCTTCCAATGTCTGACGAATTTTAACTATTTACACTATTTTTATAGTATTAGATTGGGTTATATTTTGTCCATAAGTAAATCCTTATATAAAATAGAAACTTTTTACATGTAACAATTAACGATATGGATTTCGTGACATAAAGACATAAAGTATTCGGATTTATTTCTATTCATTGGGATGTGTTTCGAGTGCGAAGGACGCGTTTTTAGACTTTTGTTAGAAAGGTAAATTACATGGTGTGGTGGTTATAAGTTAAGAACCAACATTGAGAGCTTACTACATACTACCAGTCTCTTTCAAGAAACTTTTCAGCTCGTTTATAGTCGCTATGCGTCATCAAGGGAAATCTATAACAGGGATTATGGACAACGGTTGTTGTCACTGACATTATCATGGTTTATTCAGCAGACTTTCTAAGTCACAAATGACAGAAAAAACGCATCCAATAGAAATTGCAATCACGCAGAAACTTTGTCTTTCCGGAAGACTCTTCCTCAACCAGAACTTTGGAATTATTTTGGTGACTTAATATTACGTGGAACTTTTAAACAATTACGAAACTTTGAAGTCCATCATTGCCGGTGATGGGCTGATCCAGGTCTGTGTGTGTGTGTTTTTACACCAGACGTTATAGCAGAATGTTCACAATGTAAGCAAAACACATTAAAGCAACATCAACAAGAGCATTCCACGAACTGAATCGAATGGAGGACATGCCAGCTTCGTCTGTGCTCGATTTGGGTATCACTTCAGGATAGCATTGTGGAAGCTTCTCGACCGGCTGACAGACTCCAAACGTTCCTTCCACGCTGCGTCCGTGTGTGCCACGTGTGGTGGCGCGTTCGAAAGATCCGTTCGCGTGAGTACTGGCAGCAATTTTCTCAACAAGGCCAGCGAACAGATCAGATCACGGAGTGATGTAACTGGACGCAAGCTTCACCACCCCTGATTGATGTTTACATTGTCAACACCGGTCCTCAATGAAACGTGCACCCGGCTGGCGAATCAGCCCACGCGAGGAATGTAATTGAACACCACTGGCATGAAGACGTTTCATTGTGACCAGCGGCATGGCACGGCACTGGCTCCCCAGGTATCCTTTGCGCGAGGTCGCGTGGTATCGCAAACGCTTTCTTTCGCCGTCTGCTTTCGGTGTGCGCCCGCATGCGCCCATGTCCGCGACCGGCATGTGCCGGCAGCATGGTTCGGATGTTGATATGATAGCTTCGCCGCCACACCTCTTGGTTTTCTCTCAGCAACAGATCGGTCCCTTTCACACGCACCCATTTCTATCGCAGGCGCCTGCGTTTATCTCACCACGGTAGCTCTCGTTCTATTCACTCACTATCTCTTTCCAACGTTCGTATCGCCGAACGTATCCTTCGGACGTTTCTACGCGTTGCATCTCCGAAACGGCAGCATCCGAAAGCGGGCTCCAACCCGACCGGTAGTGGTTCGGTTTCATTCAAGAACAGTAGGCACATCAGGTTACCCGTACCGACAACGTATCCCGGGCGTTGTGCATCTCACGCAACCCCGCGCACCAGCCAAGCGGTGTTCAGCGCATCGAGCGTTACCCGTGCCGACCGGCGGCGGAAGCGCCAGTCAGTGATCAACGGTCGTTGCAAGCGGTAGTGGTTTCTTTCAAGTGCCCCATACCCGACTAGTGTGTGTTAGTGTTGGTTTTGTGATGCGCTATAGAAGATAGAACCAGCAATACATTAGTCAAACTCGAGCGCAGATGCAACAGTAGATGCAAAAAGCGGTGGGATTTTAAATTTCAAAAAGGAGCATATTACGTGTTACGGTTGCTGTTACGCACAAAAAATGCGGTGTACATTTATTCACGGAAAGTGCAACAACGACACGGGGCGGCCCAAGGTTGACGGCTTGTGTGATCAAGATAAGTCGATAGCGTAGTGTGTGAGAAGAAAGTGATCTCATATCCTGATATTAGTACCCCCCAGTCGCTACTATTCCTATACTAGTCGCCAGGTATGATATGGCGTGTCTAAAGTACTTCAGTGATAGTGCATAAACCCCAGATTCGTCAACACCATCAATACACACTCGCACGCTCCGTACTAGAACCTACAGAATAGTGCCGAACCAACGTCAAAAACAAAAAAAGCCAAAAGCCGCGACGGTGGTTGTTAACACATCGCGCATCGCTTACTTTGCTGCTTTTGCTGCAAGTGAATGGAAAGAGCCACACGTCACGTTTTTCGTGTCCCGCAGCATCGTGAGTAGCCGCTGATGTGTCGTTGTGTGTGTGTGTGATCAGCAGATAGTTTAGGCCTATTAGAGCTTCGTTGTGTCAGTGTGCGACACTGGCGGTGTTATAGGTGCCCAACCATCGAGCGGCATCGTAGTGGAAGCGGGGGGGGGGAAACCCGGATCGTTACCTCGGATCTTCGATTAAGTGTTAGCCGACGACCTACTGCGCCGTGGGAAGAGGGAAGAATAGACGCTTCAGTAAGTGCTACACAAAATGGCAGTGTCTCGTTCACTCTTACGAGATTGCGAAAACAGAGATAGGGCGCTGCGGCGGTACGCATTGGAGAGCGCGGCTTCGGAAACATGAACTTACCCGAGTGCACGTTGCCGGTCCACGTGAAGCTTCCGAACGGAGCGTTCGCGTGCTAGTATTAGTGCGAGCGAGCGCATTGGTAGCGGTGTTGTTTTGTATACCGGATTCTCCCGCTTATGTACTGGACAGCGATATTCTAAGCAGTGGTAACGCCACAGAACTTGCCGCTCACAGCACAGCTATTTTGCACACAGCTAATTGCGATGAGATGCCGCCTGCTGAGATAGAGCAGGGCAAAATCTAGGCTCTAGCAGTGTTGGGATGAAGCAAGGCCTACTAGAAGCGCCTTGAGGGGAACATTCGGATGAATAAACATCGTCCAGGAGTCATTTCGAAAACATCAAATCTTTGAAACGGATTCTACATGGCAAACGACCTACCACAGCCTAGTGAGAACGCGCAGCGATAGAAAACGAATAGCAAATCATGAAATGTGCGTTTCAAAACCTAATACCTGTTAGGTAACGGATGAAGCCCACCGAAGCCGGAAACCTCCAGGGTGCTCCGTATACAGGCCGCGTTGCCGGTCTCTATCTTCGGTCCCTTTCACACGCACCCATTTCTATCGCAGGCGCCTGCGTTTATCTCACCACGGTAGCTCTCGTTCTATTCACTCACTATCTCTTTCCAACGTTCGTATCGCCGAACGTATCCTTCGGACGTTTCTACGCGTTGCATCTCCGAAACGGCAGCATCCGAAAGCGGGCTAGGGCAAAATCTAGGCTCTAGCAGTGTTGGGATGAAGCAAGGCCTACTAGAAGCGCCTTGAGGGGAACATTCGGATGAATAAACATCGTCCAGGAGTCATTTCGAAAACATCAAATCTTTGAAACGGATTCTACATGGCAAACGACCTACCACAGCCTAGTGAGAACGCGCAGCGATAGAAAACGAATAGCAAATCATGAAATGTGCGTTTCAAAACCTCCTCCCCACCCCACTAAAGCCCCTCTCCTACCCGTTTAATTTCTTCGACAGACATGCTAAAAAGCGGTTGAAATGGGGGATCGCATCGTAACCGGGAGGCAGGGCGCACGTAAGAACTTTGCTAATCAATAATCATTTACTATGACTGGTGGGGGGGGGGGGGGGGGGGGGGGGGGGGGAAACCCGGATCGTTACCTCGGATCTTCGATTAAGTGTTAGCCGACGACCTACTGCGCCGTGGGAAGAGGGAAGAATAGACGCTTCAGTAAGTGCTACACAAAATGGCAGTGTCTCGTTCACTCTTACGAGATTGCGAAAACAGAGATAGGGCGCTGCGGCGGTACGCATTGGAGAGCGCGGCTTCGGAAACATGAACTTACCCGAGTGCACGTTGCCGGTCCACGTGAAGCTTCCGAACGGAGCGTTCGCGTGCTAGTATTAGTGCGAGCGAGCGCATTGGTAGCGGTGTTGTTTTGTATACCGGATTCTCCCGCTTATGTACTGGACAGCGATATTCTAAGCAGTGGTAACGCCACAGAACTTGCCGCTCACAGCACAGCTATTTTGCACACAGCTAATTGCGATGAGATGCCGCCTGCTGAGATAGAGCAGGGCAAAATCTAGGCTCTAGCAGTGTTGGGATGAAGCAAGGCCTACTAGAAGCGCCTTGAGGGGAACATTCGGATGAATAGCACCCACATTTGCACATCACTGGGATGAACAAATTTGTTCGCTTACGCCTACAACGCCATCGGGCCCGAATGCTGAGCAAGTGGATAACTTCGTCAAGACGCACTGGACGTTAACGTTACGGGTCAAGAAGCAGTGCCGGATGCGGAGGATCTTCTAGTATTTCATGCGAGATAACGACGTCTTCAAGATTATATTCCGATTTAGTGCTCGAGCAGTTTTGCATCACAATTCATCTGCAGCGTTTATTATTCTCATTTCCCGAGAAAGACTGCTTGAGACACCGCCCGAGATGGTTTCGGACGATGAATGGTAGTTGAGATGCGCCATCTTGAATTTCGATGGATTTGAAATGGATGAAATCGTAAGTGAGAAGAAAGTGATCTCATACCCTAATATTAGTGCCCAGGTGCCACTATTCCTATACTAGTCGCCAGGTATGATATGGCGTGTCTAAAGTACTTCAGTGATAGTGCATAAACCCCAGATTCGTCAACACCATCAATACACACTCGCACGCTCCGTACTAGAACCTACAGAATAGTGCCGAACCAACGTCATTTGCAACGGGTGCAAAAGCCGCGACGGTGGTTGTTAACACATCGCGCATCGCTTACTTTGCTGCTTTTGCTGCAAGAGAATGGAAAGAGCCACACGTCACGTTTTTCGTGTCCCGCAGCATCGTGAGTAGCCGCTGATGTGTCGTTGTGTGTGTGTGTGTGTGATCAGCAGATAGTTTAGGCCTATTAGAGCTTCGTTGTGTCAGTGTGCGACACTGGCGGTGTTATAGGTGCCCAACCATCGAGCGGCATCGTAGTGGAAGATTTGCAACACAGATAGTGCAGGCACAACACACCACGAACAGCTTCGAGCGTCATCATCGCGCCGTACTCATACACATACGGCAGCTAATGAAGGTAGGTAGAGCGATGCACATGCACATGTCTGCTGTCCGCTGGCTGATTATTCTTCTGTGCGTATTTGCACGTTGGGCAAGTGGTTGTATAATGGTTCTGAACTATATGACGTTGGTCGGGAGGAGGTATACGGATCATTATCCAGTCCACCAGAATGAAGTTAGAATGAGTTGTCTAATCCGGTGGGATGCACAAGAAAAACTACACGATAATCGCCCATCCGAGATTTGCTTTTTGTCCTGGATGCATTAAGAACTTGTTTTCGCCAACGTAATGGCAGGTTTTATACAAAATTAATTAAATTCATCTCGCAATGTTTCACCGGAAGCCACCACATACACTTTGCTCATTAGCTCGCACAACCACAAGCGCTCGTGCATAACGCAATGCGTCTTCTCTCGCACCCACATTTGCACATCACTGGGATGAACAAATTTGTTCGCTTACGCCTACAACGCCATCGGGCCCGAATGCTGAGCAAGTGGATAACTTCGTCAAGACGCACTGGACGTTAACGTTACGGGTCAAGAAGCAGTGCCGGATGCGGAGGATCTTCTAGTATTTCATGCGAGATAACGACGTCTTCAAGATTATATTCCGATTTAGTGCTTTAGTGATTAGCTTTAGTGCTCGAGTTTTGCATCACAATTCATCTGCAGCGTTTATTATTCTCATTTCCCGAGAAAGACTGCTTGAGACACCGCCCGAGATGGTTTCGGACGATGAATGGTAGTTGAGATGCGCCATCTTGAATTTCGATGGATTTGAAATGGATGAAATCGTAATGCTATTGTTGAAAACAAAAATTAAATTTATGTATCAAGCTGGTACCTCGCAAAAACAAGTTTAAAGCATTGAAGCGCTCATTTATCTGGCATCCCGTCACATCGTAGCAAGATTCTTTCGGTTTTCCCTGCCCACAAAAAATAAAAGTTGAAAATGTATCATGCTTTCAAAGGAGAGAGATACTGATTACGTTCTAATTTAACATTCCACTGCTCGAATACTCCCCGCAACATCTCTGCGATACATTCAAAGCCATGAAAGGATTCTTTCTTCCCTCATAAGCGGCAAAGTGGTCATAATAAAATTGTCGTTTAAAGTGAATGAAACTGAATGACAAGAGGAAGCTGCACGCTTCAACCCTCTTGAAGGCAGGAATTCTGTTTTTTTTTGGAAGGACAATTAAATGGGCTGATTATTCTTTTTCTGCGTTCCATCATCAGCATCAACCGCGGACGGTCGTAAAATGCGCAGCGCCATCGTTTCCGACGGGTTTCCTTCGGGAGAGAGAGAGCGACGAATTCTGTGGGAACTGAGCTGTATACGAAACCCTCCAGGATTCGCACCTTTGTAGCCCGTGGTTGTGCAGTGCTGGTGCTGCTACCTTCCGTCCGGCCGCGGTGACTTTTGAGATGAGAAAAGTCTCCCCAGCACACAGTCGCCCGCTGGTTGCCGTGCTGCTTTTATAAATAAATAAATTATGGAATAAATAGACGAGCCATGTTTCATGCTTCGTCAGCGCCACAGAACCATTGCGCAATGTTGCTCTCGTCGCCCACAGGAGGAAGCCATCCGGGCAATTTGAGGTTATTTTTTCCGACGCGGATTCCGAGACGTAACAGAACGTGGCGAGATTTAAATACAGCACGTTATGCGCCGTTGCTATGGTTACGATTGCAACCGGATTAATTGGAGCTACATGTTGCCCTCGTTTTGTTTAATATTCAAAACTCTTTTGGACAGTCGTTTAAGGGAGACTTTGCCGCGATACAATTGTACGAAAACTACGTTCATGCATAGTGCAGACATGTCCAGCACAACTTGATTGTATCGTGCGGAGCATTGACGATGGAAAGCAATGGCTCCGGATTGGTATCTCGATGAGTACACCGATTGGCCGATACAATCGGCAGCTGTTGCGAAAACGTGACACACTTCCTACCCAGCCCATCCTTCAGGCACACCTTGCCCTTCAGCTGGAGTACGTCGACGTTACGCATCAACAACCCTTTTACGCTTTTTGAAACTATCGAATCCAAGAAGACGATAGCTGCCCGCGCTTCCCAACTTTTGAGGCTTTTCATTCAAGTGCCGAGCGCGTCAGCATCGTTTTGCATCGATAACTCCCGGATTTGCAATTCAACGGCAAAATGTTGTTCTACTAGCGAACGCCCATCGCACGGATGTAATAGCATGCCGGGAGGGCTTTCATGCTTCGGTGGCAACAGGCAAAGAAATATTTACCTCCAGAGTTCCATCGAACTCTTGGTTGTGATTATAAGAATGGATCCTTCGGGCGTTATTTTTCCTCTCAATCGTCCCACACACTTCGCGGTGGCATGAGATATGTAACATTTGGCAACCTCCGTTAGCCGGTTCGCCTGTCTGGCAATGTTTTCCATCACACGTTGTTTGCTCGCGGTACACACGGAGTGTGTTTGGCACCGAGAAAGGATATCAATACAGCACGCCAACGCACCGTACGGGATGAACTTTAGACTTGCGGAGGCGCGACGGTCCCACACCGACAATGGTATTAACATGTTGAAACGGAAGCAACGAATGTGTGTATTTAGGGCACTTTTGACTGATTTGGGAAAGCGGAAAGTGATGGCACCAAAAGTGTAGGATCATTTGTTTTACTGAATAATTGAGTTGTTATGGTGCCATCACAAAATGTAATCAGCTAGATGGAAATGATTTTGTTTTTTGTTTTGCTTTTTACATATGCTCATTCCAATTAGTTGCTATTCTAACAAAGGTGTCGGTGGTTAGGAACACACATTTATTTGAGAGTCATAAAACAAATCCCATCTGGGACTATCCTTGTATGAATATACTGTTTTTGAAAGTCTAATCGACAGACATGACGCATCTTTTAAATTGCTTGAATCCCTAATATTTTATGAATCATCAAAGATGCATGAAATCTTCTTGAGTTTTTGATTGTTTAGAGATTTATGAATCATTAAATACAATCACGATAAGGTTCTTGATTCGAAGCTCGATGGTAATAGTAATAAAATAGTAATTTCGAAACCGTTTTTAGTATACTAGAGAAGCTGACATTAGATACAAACATCACGATGAAATTAAACAAAAAAAGTTATTCGTTGAAAACGTAATTTGTTCTCCAATCAAACTCTTGTGACGCTCAGAAACATTTAGAAACGAACCCAGCCCACATGCTTAAGTAAGACTGGGCCGATTAAACGGTAATAAACAAATTTGTCGACCAGATTGCACGCTTTTCGGTTGATTTATTCATTTTTCTGCTAAAAGAGATCCAATGGGTAGAACATTTATTTTATTATGGCATCGTTTGTCCGTTAATATATACAGTTTCCACACGGATATCCGCCGAATAGTTACAACTGGACAAATGGCAATGATTAATAATGCATAATTGGGTTCATTTGTTGTGCCGATCGGCTAGTTAAGGTAGTTTTGACCCTGAAGTATTCAATTCACAATTGACCCTGAAATATTCAACATATGTTACGTTGGAGCTATTGGAGATTGGATGGTCAAGTGGAGTACGTAACAATGCGGCTACGGATTATTACGAACAACCAAGTCATTTAGAAGATTATAACTTTTGAGTGCTCTTGATCTGAATATATTGTGCATTGGTTGCTTCTTGCAAAAGGATTTGAAAGGATTACACATGTCACTTCAGCTGAGTGATTATTTGCTTTCTAATCCAAAATAGCTAACGAAGTTTCATCATTAGATTTAGGTTAATTCTAGTTTATGGATCGTCACAGAAGTTTTGCAATGCTTTATTCAATTTCAAATCAATAATGCAAGCTGCACAGGGATATAGCTCGCCTTTCAAAAAGACTCCACCCGGTACCAAACAGAATGGAAGGTCTTTCTGTACGGACGAAATGAAATTTCGCAATCATAGTTCATTTTAATACCACTGCTGCCAACATGCCACCACCGGAGCGGTTTACCGTGTCATTTATTTCCGTTCGCTGCACATTCACCAAATGCAATCATCAGCATGCGTGCAACTGAACAACTCGCAGCACGTTTTGCATTTCAAATTTTCTTGACCACGGCGCAGGATATGCAACGGAAATAGCACATCAACGCCATACAATTTCGCAGCCGCTCTGGTGAAGTTGCCGGGTGTGAAATAGATCGTGAAGTGAGTCAACATTACGTTCTGGAAATAGCGAACCCACCACTCGCAAAACCACTGTATTGTTGGCGAGATGTGGAAGAAAAAAGTGTTTCTTCAAAGAAATCCACATCGCGCGTTATTCTAGGTTCGCCCGTGGGGTGGGATTACAGGGAGGATACTATTTTCTGCCCGCCACAACGTGATCACCGGTGAAGTTTAAAACCGTCCCTGAGAATAAGTTCTGTAAACAAAACACCTCCTTCCAAGCAACAGCCCTGTTGGAGAAAGTTGTTGAACCGAGGGGCTATTGTTTGCCTGGTTTTGTGTTGATTTCTTGGTCTTCAAGGGCCGCGTGAGATGTAGCTAATTTCAGCACTGGAAACTTTTCTACGGCCGCCCGGTTGTTGCTACTGCTGTGGAAAACTTTTCCACCATTTTCCTTCGGCTGTTTCTGAACACTCTGCCTAGGAATGGGGTATTCTTGTTCACCGTCGTTCACCGGTCCAAAACGAAGTTCCCTGTTCCAGGGGAGAAGAGAAAACAATGGGACTGGAACGCAGAGGGCACAGGTGTGTCTGGCACATTCATCGCTGGAAGCTGGTCCTTCGGCACGTGTTCGATGGAGTGCGCTACACGCCACACGCCACCTGCAGAGGTTCGGTACAACCACGCGGTTTGACATTTTGGATGGCAAGCAGAGCGGAAGCATCGCTCCTGTTCGCTTGCTTGTGCGCGCGCGTAGGCGAACCAGGTGCCCCGTCCGCTGATGTGAAGGGAGCGGAAGAATGTAACAAACCCCTGTATCGAATGTTTAAGTGATAATCCTCTCCACGGGCATAATTTCTACACGGGTCTCCTCCATTAAGGCGGAGTGGCAGGACTCACGTTGTCTGTTTCTTTCCTGTGCGTGCTTTGGACGTGGGTAGTGATTATATGGCCCGGCCAAGTAGACATCCGTGGTGAACAACGGTGCAGGAAACCGAACCGGGGAAGATTAGCACCGACTCCGGTGCGAACGTGTCTTCCTCGGTGGCAATACTTGTAGTGCTTCGTGGTTGGCTCCGAAAAAGGTCACTGTGCGCTAACGTAACAGTGAAACGCGTCAGTCGGTACATCGTTCTGCCTTCTTCGTTATCCATATTCAGTGGCCAGTGTCCAGCGTTTGGATTGTTAGCAAGATGTCGCTCCACAACAAAAACACACAAAAAACACGTCGCTTATAAGAGACGTGCACTGTGTGGCTACATCCTGCTGTTTCCATTAGCCGATCCGCTGTCAAATGCACAAACATGTGACACGGGAAGAGGCAGTGATTAAATCTTTTCGATAAGGACATTGCACGTCGGGATGGTACATTGTTCAGGATAACATGTCTGATTGGAATTTCATTCCAAAGTCCCACCGCCCAGAAATCGAACCGTGATAGTCGCGGCGTTGCGACGGTTGGAGGACAACGTTCACAGATATATCCTGCGCAGTCGGTACATGGTTTGGATTTTAGCTTTCCATCAAAATTAACCTCACACTCTCGGTCGACCGCAGGAAGCTCTGTGGTGCAAGACAACGCTAGCGTATGTGTAACCAAAACATCCGCTTGAGTGGTGTGTGACGTAAGGTTCGGCAATAACGCAACACCACCAATCAGCTCCAATTTGCCCTTTTCCCGCAAGTAACATGTCTATTTTGAGAACGTTTGTAAACAGTGAATTTAAAAATAAATCCTAGTCTCATTTCAGGCACATTTGGTCCATAATTATGTTTTCAATTATGAAACGTTCCAATAATTCTAGTCAAGAACACATATTATGATGTAAAATCTACCTGGTATAAAGCATTCAGATATTGGGAGATTATCAAGAAGTTCGACAACGACGACATTCTTTATTAGTACGACTGGACATTCATTTAAAGAACGGTTTATGTTACATTAAGATGTTGGCTTAATGCTGTTAAAAATACTGTCACTCTGAGGAAGTGCGGCTTAGTCCTTATTATTTTAAATCAGTACTTATTAAGGAATGAATCTTTTGGGAGCATGCCATTTCTGACTTTCTATGTCTTGCCTTGATTAAACTTCACTTTTTTCGGTTTCTTATTGTTCTCTCTCTCTCTCTCTCTCTCTCTCTCTGTCTCAAACTCCTGTTTCTCCGCAGCAGGCAACACCAATGGATACGAAACCTCGCCATCATCAGTCAGATCCTCGCTCTTTAACGTCGCATCTTCGCACGCGTACAAGTTATCGATCAAAGAACACTTAAGAACGAGTGTCTCGTGTTTCGCACACTTTGCCTTTAGTTTCCGTAGAGTAGTTTCGATATAGTTTTGAGTTACAATCGAACCAACTTCCCTCTACTAACGCGTGTCCACCTGCTACTCCTTCATCTGCGGTGTGCGAAGTTCTTGCCAACCGTCCACGCTGACATCATTTGGAGCCGGCGCGCTACGGAAGCGTTAAGCTTGAAGCATGGAATGGCTGCTAGCGAATCCGCAGATCAACAGCACCTTCGGTTCGCTGGGCACATTCGAGGACGATGTGTACCACGTTAGCGAGGACTGCCTGGTCACGCTGGAGGAGATCATCTGCAAACTGGCGGTGGAGGATGCGACCCTGCGAACGTTTCGCCGGGCGATAGGGTTCGGGCAGAATGTGAAGAACGACATCGTGCCGCTGCTGGTGAACGCGAAGGATGCGAAGATTATCGACACCACCATCCGGCTGCTGGTGAACCTGACCGTACCGGTCGAGTGTTTGCTGCCGGTCGATCTCGTCTCGAAGTCGGAGATCGGACGGCACACGATCTTCGAGCTGAACAAGCTGCTCATCACGAGCAAGGAAGCGTTCGTGGACTGGAAGACGACGAAGGCGGTGATCGACCACATGAAGGGGATCCTCGAGCGGGACACGAAGCTCTCGATACAGCAGTGCGATAGCGTGAACAACTGTCTCCTGCTGCTGCGCAACATCCTGCACGTGCCGGAGATGGGCGCGGGTGTCGGAACGCACGCCGGCAGCTATCCGACGGCGGGCCACAACACCTCGTTCCAGAACCAGATCATCTGGAACCTGTTCACGCAGAGCATCGACAAGCTGCTGATCTACCTGATGTCCTGCCCGCAGCGGGCGTTCTGGGGCGTCACGATGGCGCAGCTGGTGGCGCTGATGTACAAGGACCAGCACATCAGCACCCTGCAGAAGCTGCTCAACCTGTGGTTCGAGTCGACGCTGTCGGAGAGCTCGGAAGACAACGAGAGCAATACGTCGCCGCCGAAGCAGTGCAGCGGCGACTCCAGTCCCATGCTCACCTCCGATCCGACGTCCGACTCGTCCGACAATGGTGAATGTCTCGGTCGGGAACGCAAC
>KZ068520.1:0-14687 GCA_002091845.1 Anopheles cracens | reverse complement strand
CAAAAGATAATATTAGAGCAATTAAGCGAAGATCAAGATCAGGCCCGACAGACACACACAAGCGGCGTTTATTATCCATAATTCATCGACCAAGCTGCAAAACCCGTCCGGCGGATCCACATACCCGGGTGGTAAAAAAAACATCGGCCCCACTTACGTAACGTCCACGGGCGAGCAAGCCAGGGCAGCAAAGCGGATGGATGCCACTGCGCGAAGAAAGCGCACACACCCGCCCGGCCCAGTGCGTGAACTTGAACTACACGGTCGTTACGGTCGAGCGGGCCCTGTCCAGACCGGGTCAGCTGGTCCACATGCAACACCGCGAACCTCACGACCAGGTCGGTTGTAAACAACCCGCGTGACACATCTTCGAAATGGGGGGAGGGGATTCCGGTGGCGGACGTTGGCCACCTTAATGTCCCACATCCGTCGCCCGCCCCTCCGGGTTAGGCCGTTTGTCATTGCACCACGCGGCGCTCCCATCGAGCGTAATAAAATTCCGTCAACAGAAATGGAAAAATGGATTAGTTTTCGGATATTGTCACGGCACCTCGATCAAGGTGTTTTGAAGCGCGGCTGTATTGCGCCGAGAGCACCGGCGGCGGACAATGGTGAAGGTCGGTCGGCCGGGGGCCCGGAGGGCACACAACACCAGCCACGGAGGTGTGACGTCGTGTCCGTGTCACGAGATCGCGTGCGACGTTCTCGTGAGTACGCGGGCGCGTCCGTTTGCTGGCTACAATTAAGTAGAATAAATCAACGAACGAAAGTTCGAACGGGCGCCTTTCACACCGCACCGCAAGAAGGGCTGGCAGGTATGATGCGTGCGTATGCCTCCGGATCGGTGGCGAGATCGCGAAGTGAACGTTGATCTCGAAGCGACCGCATTGCACAACCCACGTAGATTGGAGCCCTGCAGCAGCAGCAGCAGCACCACGGCAAGCCGAGCGCCTCACTTTATTAATACTCACCCAGCCCGATAAGCCCGTGCGTTGGGCGGCTAATGTGCTCATTATCTGGACGTGACAGTCAGTTCGGGGCGTTGTTGATCGTTGGACCGTACAGGCAGGTCCATGAGGTTTTAAATTTTATGAACTGTTTGACGCTACCGGGCGGGCCGAGTGGCCTGTGTTGCAGAGCGGGAGCGGGTTTCTGTTTCCTATTGGTCTTATTAATTTTAATGGCACCTAACCTAACCCAACGCGAGAGGAGTTGGGATTTGTGAGCGCTTTCAATAGGGACGATAAACTGGGCATTAGGGCATTAGGGAGATTAAGCGATCTAATGATTTTATTTTGGAAGCTTCCAATCAGTGCTATAATTGATAGCTTTGACAAGTGTTGCAACTTGGTTGGCTGGACGTTTTTCTCATGACGTTGTCATTTATGTAATGAACTCGGGTTTCTTTTACTCAAACACAAAATTGACTAATGTGACGAATCTAGCTGAGCACTGAGTGCTCTTCAACAGAATAGAAATTAAAGCCATATTGAAGAGAGCGTGAGGTAGAACGCGTTTAAAATCGTTTCGAGCATGAAATCATTTTTCAGAGTAAGTAAATAAATTCATTATAAAATTTTATCGAAATTTCAATACGAATACGAAGATTAAAATCACGAACACGATCTGGGGGAAAAAATGTGTTTCAAGTGTTGCGCTACAAACAATGACGCGAGGGTAATCAGATAAAAACTCCATTTCAAACCTGTCGGCAGCAAATTTCGCACAAAAGTAAACAACGTTCATACCACCATGCTTAATGCGGTTTAACTCAGACCCCGATTCATCCTGTTTTGCAGCACGAATCAGCGGAAATAATTAGTAAATGTTGCTTCGCGATGAACACACAATATAGCTCCGAGTGGTACATGGTGTGTATGATAAATTTTCAATAGGATTACTGTGAAATGTAAGCGGACACGCGCACACATTCAAGGGAGAACAGGTAAATACCCAGTAAAAATAAAAAGAACCCAAGCAGTGTTGCGAGTGTAATCATAAGCTTTTCAATCACTAATTGTTTCAACGTTGTTATTACTCTCGTCCATTGTAGTGCGTTTTCTTTGTGCATGAACTCCCCTAAAACTTGCCTAAAAACCCCCCAAAAAAGCACGTATGTACGATTTTAATTTCGATATCGCGGTCTCGTGCAATAGCTCCGTTGTACAAAACAGCACGATAGGCATCGGATAACATCAACAAGCGCGGTAAACGATTCTGCCCCCAAACTACCATGAATAAGTTTTGCATATGACGCAACCGACGCAACCTGTGCCGTGATGCGTTTGATGTTGGCGAACGCGGAGTGCAGTCAAACCGCACAAACACACCCATTCCGGTGGTTCGAAGCGGAAACGCTTCAACTGCCGCTCTGGCATATGCTCACATGAAGGCATGGCTGCTCACATCCACTGTTGCCCCGGGTAACCGCAGCGCTTCGCGGAGATGAGAAGATCAAGAGCCTTTTGATGAGTTTGCTTTGATGGGTTTGCAAATGCGGGGATCACTTACGGTTGGTTGATGCTGCTGCTGCTGCCGTTGCTTCCCGGGCGAAGGTGTCGGCTTAGCTGACAGTGTGTATGCGTCGTGTTAAATGAAGCAGTAAATTAGCATCAACACTCACCTATGTTTACCACCCCATTAGCCACGCATGCAGCCAAGGTGAAAGCAACAAAAGCGCGAGCACTATTTCGCGATTTCGCGGCATTCGTGATATAAATAGTGGCCCTATTCTTTCCCACGCAGCCTGTTTGTTTTGTATGAACAAAAAACTAACTTATTTTTTTCAATGAAATTGGTTCCAAAACGGAGGGAGAGAATGATTAAAATGGTGAGCCTATAGACACGGCGAATGAAGTTTGTTTACCAACCAATCACTGCAAGTTTTCTTTAGGAAAAACATCCTGAGGAAAGCAAATTTTAAGTTCGCGACATTCTTTCACATTGAGTTCTGCTATTTTAAACCTCAAATTACATCTTTTACATACTTTGATGTATTTTTCAACTCATCCCTACACATTAAAATGATATATTTGATAGTAAATGTATTTTTATAGCGTTTTTGAAGTGAAAACCAGAGGAAAATAGTATTAATAACAACGTTTCTAGATTATTAAGTTGCACATTAACAAACCAATAAATTGACAGCAGTTCCAATTGAAAATAATCTTAACCTTACTTAAGAGCTTTCCAAGAGCAAGAGGTAAGAAAAACACACTTTGTTTATTAAACAATCTTGGTAAAAAAAAACATTATATAAAATTGGAAAATTGACACAAATTGATAAAACTCCTGCCCGGTGCCAAAAGGGTGCAAATTCCAAAACCAACACCTGCGTCCATTGCAGCAGCCCCGAAACCAGATCAATAACGATTTTCGATTGCACAACCGTCTTCAACATCGTTCGTCGCTTTTCACCGACTTAAAGTTGAAAGTCGTGTCCAATCTTTCTTCACGTCTGCCGGCTGCTGCCACCTGTGGGCGTTCGCTGCCGCCCAAGCTGACAAGGGTTCAACCGGGTGGAGCGTGCACCACTTTTCAGCGCCATCGCACATCTGCCGCCGGCTTCCGTTCGAGGCACATTTCCGCCAGCGGCGCCCCACCCGTCGCACGCCTGATCTCACACGAAGGGCTCGGGCTCGGAGGACAAATTAATAATTTATCTCTCTTTTTTTCGTTACCGACTGACGGTTGCCATTTAGCGCACGGTGGCGCATCCGTACGTGTGGCGGAGGGTTCTGGTTGCGACACGGCAGGCAGACAGCCACTTGTTCGGGGGCGCACCTGAATGTGTGATCTCCTTTAAAAAGCACGCTTCTCCGGATGATGGTGGTGTTGGTGATGACTGATGCTTTATGTTTCATCTTTTTTTTATCTCGTTCGGCTCCAATCGCTACGTCTCAACAACTTAACACCCTCTGTCGAATCGGGCCGGCAATCTGGGCGGTGCGAGGTGCTGCGGTAGCGCGGAAAAGTCGTGCCAAAACACTTCACCCTCCCGCCATTCCGGGGAATATTGTTATTAATGCTAAATTGAAAATATGCGATGTTTATCTGGACGGGCCCAGCGCCATGCACGGCCGGGACGAGCGATCGATCGTTCGTTTGCTTCGGTGAGGCAAATAATCTGCCAATAATGCGTCCCCCGCAGGGGTAAGAATGAGCGCTGTTGTGTGGATGTTATTGAAAGAAGTGAAGAATGCCATTATAAGATCGTTAATGATGACAAATAAGTGCGTTTTTGAACATGTTTGCTAGATCATATGTCAGATGGGAACAAATGTTGGACTCTGCAGCGCCATAAGATTTGGTAGATTATAACTCTACAGTGCGTATCATAAATATATGAGCTAACAAGCTGTTATCAGATAATCCGATCGAATAATCATTTTTCATTCTCCAGAGTGTTATACTATTTAATGTCATGCAATGTCGCAATCTTGCTTTTTCTAAAGCCCAAGTCCTCCCTCCAATTAAAACATTAATTTCCCTAGAACAACCTCAATTTTCGAACAATCACGCCTATTGAAACACACTTATGTCATGAGCCTTGTTTTTTGTCGTAAGAATACTAAATTTGCCTTCAAATTAGCAGGAAACTAGATACATTCAACGTTCTACAAATCGCATATCTCGAACAGCACTCAAGAGCCGCACTCCAAAGAGCCACAGGACTGTCAGCAACATTTAAGCAATGGACAACCCAAACATATCTACGACCGCAAGCGGCGTTAAGCACACTTGGCGATATTTCCCCCGCAACGCAAACATTCGATGACAGGCCGGTGGACAACACTTCAAACAGTATCCGCCCTGTGTTTGCCACACACACACACACCTCACCAAGCTTTGGCTGGGTCGTATCCCAGCAATTTCTATCCAGCCTGTCCCAGCGCGGTGTGCGCAGAATGCAAGTTTCGTGCAACTTTGTCCTCCGCTGCGAGAAAAAGGACACCGACAGCGACACGCGTTGCTGCTAATCCATCTGACAGCTCTGCGAAAGTGTCCATTCGCACCTTTCTCGGGCACTCGGGCGAAACTTTTATCTCCAAGTTCTTCGAGCCAAAGCCTTACCCGCTGTGATCGGTAAACACGTGTTCACATCTGTGTTTTCCAGCTCCCCTGTCTCAATCCATTCGCCGCACGGCACATAGAGTCACACGTGAGCCCTCGGAACGGGCGGACCCGTAAAGGGAAAGCAATCGAACAAATTTCCAGCCACCTGAGTCTCCCGGCTGACCCGGTGACCGAAAAAGGGGCCGCCCTGAGCCCAAAATCGTTTGTCGCTCCCGTTTATTTTCCAAACCAATAAAGAAGGCCACTCCAAACCCAAACGCAACCTCCCAGTGCAATACGGGGTGGCGAAGGGCACACACACCAACACACGTGGTGCGTTTTATGGTCGGTTTTGCTGTAATTGACAGTGTTACCTTGAACGATCATAATTTCTTTCTAATTCCCTCCGCTCCGTGCAAGGTTGCGCCGCCAAGTGAACGCCCTTTGCCCTGCGCAACGGCGCTGTAACCCAAGCGATCCAGTCTCCCAGATCTCCCTTCGAGAAGGGAAGAGAGAGAGAGAGAGAGAAAAAGAGAGCGGACGCTGTCCCCCGCACCCATAAATGGACGCGTGCTCTGTTTGTACGCGTAAAATAAAAGGGTTTTACAAGATCATTACAGGGTTCGTAAGCGTGCGCGCGGACGCTCAACCTGCCATCCTCATCCGCCACGGCACGGAGAGGGCCGCCCCGGTCGGATCGTACCGATCGTACCGACTTAAAAGGTCATATGCATGACGTGTGCGGACTCCGACCATCGCGGGCCCTTCCACCGTGGCCGCCCTGGACGCATCGATGATGTGACCTGCATCGCGCATCGAGACGGGCGACCCAACAGCAACATACCCTTACTTGAGGCGCATCGAAAGCGAGCGCAGAAGGCACAGCAAAACAACAACAAAAAACTGGTTCACCTGGACGACGACGACGACGGCGACGGTTCATTTTTCCCACCGATGACGGTGGTTCTAGTGCGGCTTAACGGCTTAAGGAGACGCTGCCGGATCGCTTGGCAATGGCCAAATTAGATTGCACCACCGCCTGCGCCTGTGGGCCGCCCTGCCGATCGCACTCCTTATGGAGCGGAAAGATGGATCAAGAAATGGTTTTGGCCAAAGAATTAAAAACGGGGGGGGTGAAAAAAGAAACACACACACACTCTCCACGGTGGCGGTCCTGTCTCGCCGTCCATCGGGGCAATAAATTCTTCACCGGAGCAGCGATCGTGGAAGCTCATGCTTCGCCCGCGGCAAGCGCGCAGTAGCCTAGGGTGCTTTTATTGCCTTCAACTGCTGCGAAATGTGCATGCGACGGTGGACGGTTCGTGTGAGGCACGAACTAGGCACTGACGCACACACACAGCCCGCGAGGTCCACGCTTAACGGTGGGATACCCACCCCTAGAGTATCGTTTTGTTTTTGGTTATTTGAAGATTGTTGATGGTTTTGTTTTTTTTTGTTTGAGTGCAGCTGTGGGAGCCAGCCGACGACTTCAAATCCCTATCTTGTGACACGCCCCGAGGTGCAATCTGGGGTGATCGTAAAATGGTCACCAGCGGGCGCTTTTGATCGAAACAGTTTGTGGTATACGTGGAGTACGCAGAGCAGCTGGATAAGTAACGGTATAGAATATGGGAATTGGTGCTTTGCATTTGGATCTGGGCAAGATTCTGCTAACGTTACCTAACAGGGTTTTCATAAGGGAAGTTTCTAGCCATTTCAAGAAAATTTACTAAATAGTTGAAGTGTGTCATTGAAGCTTGTAGTATAAAATGGATATCTTCTGCCACATATCTGCCCAGGCATTCTAAATTCTTAATTTACTTCGCAACTTTATGAAAATTCATCAGCCTTTTTATAGAAGAAAACATCGTAGTAGTCTCAAACAATTCTGTCCACCGCTTCTGCGTACTCTCCCACTGTCCCGAAAACCACACGCGACCGTACCGACCGTATCAATCTCAATCCTCAAACCATAATCTCCCGACGCGGCCACCGTTTATTCCACGCTCGTAGAACGCTTTTATTAATTACAACCTCGCCGTGCCGTGCTGCCCCAAAGCGGACGACAAATTTGGTGCGAACGATTTGTTCACATCGGTTTCGGTAACATTAACAACGACCGTCAACGGTTCCGATGACGGTGGTGGCCATCATCACCGCATGCGAACGGCAGGAGAGTTCACACAGCCCCGACGCTTCAGCGCAACGCGGTCAAAATTCGCATCGCCCAAGCGAAAGGATGGCGAACTCTCCAGACACGGTGGCACCAGAGTGGATTCGCGATTCGGTGACCTCTAGCCGGTGGATAGTGCGACGATCGCTGCAGCCGTCGTATACCGCCGATAGCAATTGAATCTCTAAAATCAATTTCGAGCGAATCGGCAAGATCCTCGCCCAGACAAGAGAGAGAGAGAGAGAGTGACCGTTTCCGTTTTTGCTGTTGTGCGAAAGTTTTCAATGACTGGCCGGCAAGGCTAACGAACTCGTGTCGTTTGATTGTCTGATTGTGTCTTAAACCTGGCTAACGATCGTTAGAGTAGTAGGCTAGTGATTTTTGGTTTCAGACCCCCTTTATTATTTGCAAAACCCGGCAAAATCAAGCGGGGTGACTGGTCCGTTTTGCATACAGTTCTACCGTCGTAGTCGAAATCCTTGCGTCGGAACTTGGACGTTTTCATGAATATTCAATATTTCGCTTTTCGAAGAAGAGAGTCTTCCCGGAAAAAGTAGTCATTTTTCGGGGAATATTTCGACGTCTCGTGTCACAGAAACTACGGTAGTCAAAAAGGCACTCTTTGAAAGTTGCAACACGTAACAAGTGTAGCATAAGTTTGTCGATAAACATCGATCGATGGTTTGAGGGATATCTGCCATTATCGTCCTGTAGCTGTAGCGTAGGCTATCTTGGAAAAGAAAGAACGTCAAAACAATGAAACAGAAAACACATATACAGTATAGAAGCATCCAGTTCCAAACGGATTCAAACATTAGATAGCACCTAACCCTGAATTTGTATTTTGGGGTTCTCGGTTTCAAACTCTTTCGGACGTGTTGGAAGCTACAACTTACTCGGTTCGCGTTTGGTGTTAAAGAGAGCTTAATCGTTTAATCTTACATGTTTCATATCAAGATCAGCGAAGGGCTGATCTATGCGGGCTGTGTATACTCGCGAGTCGAGTGCTTGACGTAACGTACCTTAACGCTACAGTATCAATAAGTAAGGACATTAAGCTAAGTAAGGATAACCCTCACCAATAAGTACACTTCTCTAGATCTAGGACAAAGATCCAGTTGGAAATAAGCATACAATTTTGCTCTAAGATTCAGGTATAAATAAGAGGTTCTGCCCGAAAGCATATCTTCCCTGGCCCTCTTTCAATTAGCAATAATATTAAGATTAAAGGCGCGCGATTACAGAACTTCCATAAAAGGATACCAACGCTGAAAGAAGACGTAACTGCCTCGATATGCAATCACCTTGACATCGAGATTCCTCTCGCGCACTTACAAAAAATACTTCACACCAGATGCCGCACCTGAGCATTCCTCGCACATTCCTCCCACCAATTGCGCTCATAGCGGAGCGTTGTGCGATTGATAGCACGCAACGAAAGCTGTGGCGCTTCCATTCGCCCATCGATTAAGATCTCGCCGCCGCCACTACTGGGACAGTTTTTGATGGACAACCTAAGCATGAGCCCAACATCGTCGCTATTTCTCACGGCTAGTGACATCTCGCACCGCGCGCTGCACCTTGAAAGCGAGCCAACCCCTTGATCTACTGCCCTTTTTTTCTATGGTTCGGCGGATTCCGCCCAACGTCCACGCGAGGACGCGATGCGATGGTAATCACCCCTCGCGCGCCGCACAGATCAGGAGGGATTTTGGTGTATCGGAGGCAATAAATCGTGCATCGAAGGGGGGCCCTTTCGCGTGCACAGGTCGGCAAATGGGCCATTAGTCAGAAGCGGGCACCCCGGTGCCAGACGATGGACAAGAAATTACCGATCGCTTCTGTTTCTACGGGGTTTTTCACTACCATTGAATCGTGTTCGGGCGATATTAACTAGCTTAATAGCTATTTAGAAATATCACCAAGGAGCGACAAAACAAGAAGAAAAAAAACAGTAAAGAAACTCAACACTCAACCATTAAGCAATTACAGCCGGCCCGGGAAGCGTTCTGCAAATTGAATATGATCGTTTAAAAAGCCCGCTTCGACGCTGTTTGGTCACGGCAGATAATGGTCCCGGTTGTTAATAGAGCAAAAGTGTGACCTTTACCCGATCGGCGCCAACATTTGCACGCCGATTGGGGGCTTTTGTAATCCGTCCGAATGAAAAAAAAATGGCACAACAAACGTCCTCCCTCTCCCGTTCTTTCGAGGCGCAAAACAAAAGCACCGCATAATCATAATCATCATTTGTCTTTCTCGGCCGCAGCAAAGGATCTCCGCGGAAGGAACGCGAAAGCGGCAGCCACCGAAAGGTCTGCCCGAACACACGGTCTGCAATGCCCAAACGCGCCACGAACGCGTTGACGAGCGCGATCGCACCGATGAATGAAAGACTGCAATGATCTGCGGGCGACGAACCCCGAGCGGGCTGCAGCAGGCGAACCTTCTGACGGTGAGCCGATCCCAGCACGAGCACGATGTCGAACGAATGCCGCATGACTGATCGTCACCCCCCCCCCAACCTCCTCCCTCTCCCTCTCTTTCGCTCGCTGAAAAGCGCTCATAGTAGCGCCTGGCAGCAGGTGGTAGAGGACCCGATTTTCGTACACGAATCCGAGCGCGATCAGAGCAAATAAAACAAAAGACACATCGACACACACCACCTCTCACCTAGGGGGTGGGTCGGCCCCTCCCCCCCCCCTCCTTCTCTCGAGCCTTTCGATCCTTCTGCACCGGGGTCTGTGGTTCTGGCCCGACTCCGCGTGTGGGTAGGGGTGAACTTAAGCAGGCGCCGAGGCGCGTTTCAACTATTATAAAGTGAACTTGTGTCGGTCGGATGTTTTCAGTGCAAATTTGTACGTCTAGCATTTAGTAGTGCGCGGCGGGGCTCGCATGTGCAAGTGAAGAGTTTTTGACCGAGTTGGCAGACACGCAGCGAGGCAGCCAGCAGCTACTTGAGGTGCGGACAGATTTCCCTACCGGTCGTGCGCGTGTTTGTGTGTGTGGGGATCGTGCGTGTGCAACCGTGAAGATTTACAACAACGAAACGAAACAACAGAAAAGCATTCTAAAAAACAACGCCTCACTGGATAATTTGTGCAAACGGGCAAGCGGGCCGCTGTGTTCGAGCGGAGATAATTCAAAATCAAGTGTATCGAATCGAACACAGCTGTGCCGAGCGTGTGTGTGTGTGTGGCAAAAACATCGTGCACCCATGATCAAGTGACATTTTCGAGTCCCATTACACAATCTCATAATCCAGTCCGGGCGACTGTCCTACATCACGTACTCTACCTCTGTTGTTGCTGCTGCCGCTGCTGCTACTGACCTCCTGACTGCTGCCATCTTCCTTCCCGACCATTCCCGATCGTCTCGCTGGGCACCTCATAATGGTAACACCCTAATAAGGCTTGGTTCTCATAAACGACTGCAGTCTGCTCATGTTAGAGCACGAAACACATCAAGATCATCGCACCAATGCAACGCCACAGCCTCCACGCTACAAACAGCATAATGGCGGGGGACAGAAAACACATAAAGCTATCGGTGTGACATGATCAGGGGACGATTCGACGACCAACGCTCATAAATCATACCGAACGCGGTGCCGCCAACGACTTTGGAAGCGGTGAATCCGACACCCGCCCGGACATAAGCTGTCAATAAGCGCACGTACGTTGGAGGCACATTGTCCGTCAAGTTCCAACTTCTTGAGCGTACACGCGCGACTCGTGACTCGTGCCTGCGTGTGTGTGTGTGGGGTAGGTCGTGATTATTACAAATCGCACGTTGTGGACATTCACCTCAGCCGTCTGTCGCTCCACGTGTCACTCGGTGCGTGTCTCTATGGATGTCTGCGAGTCGATAAGAATCGCGCACACTAGAACTCCAGCACGCACGCAGAACTTGAGAAGAGTGAAAGGAATGTCAGATCTTTGCCTAGGGGGAGGGGGGGGAGAGATGCAAAGATTGCGCGTGAAGCGAGAGGTTCCAACTCCGCCACGACCCCCCAACGTCGGGGTTATCTGATGCTGACGAGGAGATGCAAGATACGGCTGCTTGTTGGTGCATTTAATTCGCTCCTGAGCAACCTGAGATCCCCCCCCCCCCCCTCCTTCTCTCGAGCCTTTCGATCCTTCTGCACCGGGGTCTGTGGTTCTGGCCCGACTCCGCGTGTGGGTAGGGGTGAACTTAAGCAGGCGCCGAGGCGCGTTTCAACTATTATAAAGTGAACTTGTGTCGGTCGGATGTTTTCAGTGCAAATTTGTACGTCTAGCATTTAGTAGTGCGCGGCGGGGCTCGCATGTGCAAGTGAAGAGTTTTTGACCGAGTTGGCAGACACGCAGCGAGGCAGCCAGCAGCTACTTGAGGTGCGGACAGATTTCCCTACCGGTCGTGCGCGTGTTTGTGTGTGTGGGGATCGTGCGTGTGCAACCGTGAAGATTTACAACAACGAAACGAAACAACAGAAAAAAAAAAAAACTAAGCCGTTTTGTCACTCAAAAACGAATCAATCATTGGCTAAAACCAAAAAACAACATACAAAATGTGCATATCCCTTCCGAAATGTACTATTAAAACCCAATATCCCAAGTCAAACAATAAAATCACATGAAAAGGCTTGAAAAACAACAATCCCGTTTTTAAAGTGGTCGTTGGATAACGGGCCGGGTAATTGAAGGTCGGTTAATATTATACCGCCGGCCGCGGCACTTTTGTTTGATTTGATACCGCTGGCAAAACGGGCTTAGCTATTTCGAGCGAAGATGCTTCGGCAAAGGTGAGGAGGGCTACATTGTTGCGGTGTGCCGAGAATGCGCCTGGCACGTGGTTTGGTCGGGTTGCTATAGCTACGGTCGAGCTTGAAGTAGGAAACTTGACATATTTAAATGTTTGGAACAGAATGTCGGAGAGTTTTTAGTCACTTTGAAAAGTACATTTTGCACTATTTTTGCTTTTTTTTGTTAGTGCCTTATTGTAGGATCTTATGGGATAAATAAAACAATTAAAGCACCAACTAAAACACCAGATTCTTTGGAAGAATTTTTATTTACATTTGATTCTTTATACCACGCAAAAAATGCAGTTTCTTTCTCGTTTACTTTCACGATTCAATTTAGTTTCTCTTTTAGATTCGATTAAGAAAGGTTTATGCTTTTTGCATATTTATTTATCGTTAATGAAGCTGGAACTTAGGATAGTTTTCTATTTTCGTAGATTCATTCGAATCCGATGACCTCATGAATCATCTCGAAAGAATCATGAAGCTCAACACTGTTCAGTAGCTTAACCTTGTACAAATAGATGAAATGGTTGAAGTATGAAGTTAAAAATAAAAAAAATCAAAAATCACACAACTTTTACGAAGGTCGTAACGGTGATTTAACCTTTCGGTGGAAAGAGAACCGAAACACCGAAGAAATGATGGAACGTGGAGAAAAACTTTAAAAGCAAAACCGAAAAAAAAAGAAATATATTACACCGACAAACCGAACCGCAAACAAGCGTCCAATTGGGTGATTCGCCAATTTGTTCACGCTTTGGTAAATTCAACCAAGGCCGCGCGCTTAAGGCGCTGCTCGACCCAGCTGGACCGTGTCCCCGGGGGCGCAACCCGGCGAGCAGCCTTCGATCTTCGGCTGCATGCCGCACCGTCTTCACCGTTGGCGTTCGATAATTCAATTTATCGCTCCACCGGGATCGTGCCCACCGTGGGAAGCGCAAGATGCGATGGCGCTGCACCAGAACCGACGGGCGAGCGCACAAACAAACTTTGAAAAATCAACAATGCATCCAGCGGTGGCACCAACCGTGACCCACGTTATCTGATGGGAGTACCCCTCTGGAGTGTCGATTTCGGTCAAACGATAGCGCGATAAAAGCGGGCGATCCTTCACAGATGCCTGATAGTATTAACATTCGCGCCTTTCGCTGGAGGCTGCGGCAAACGATACTGCGATGGGGGGCGATAAAAGCATCCAACCCAAACAACCGGTGGCCCTTGAGTTACCTTGAGCGGCACGGAGCAACGGAATGAAAATATTGATTATGCTTTATCGGTGGCTCTTTTTTTGTCACGCGCGCTAAGTTTGCTCGCGGCTCTGGAGCGAATCACAATGTACTATTATCGTGTTTGGCGGCATTATTACAAGCCCTTTGAGGCACGATCCTCGTAGGCAGCCGATGGATTTACCTTTTTAAAGTGGTCGTTGGATAACGGGCCGGGTAATTGAAGGTCGGTTAATATTATACCGCCGGCCGCGGCACTTTTGTTTGGGGCTTTGAAGCGATCAATTTTATGATCATAATTGAAACTGGAGCACTGGATGCGGCGCTAATTCGCTATCGTTCGCCGTGTTGCAATCCGCGAATTTGGAGGTGGATTTGGAGAGCATTAGCGGTGTCCCTCAAGGGCAGTGGGTAGTGTGCAAATTTGGGTAAATAATGGACGCGCTCGTTAGTGCGTTTGATGACAGCAAACATGGTGGTCGGAGTCGGTTGTACTGCCACTGCAAAGAAACAGGAGAATACTCCAATAAACTCAATCCAAACAGCCGGTTGTTTCGGCGTAAGGAAGAATTGAAGAGTACGCCACCTTTCCGGTCGTTCCACAATAAAAAAATCACATATCGCACCCATCCCTAATGGGTATCCCGTATCGCGCCCTCACGTCTCTTTAACAGGCACCTCATTAAACGTAATTGCAGTGGCAAGTCGCCGTCGGCATCGACCTTACCGGTGAGTGCTGGAACACGAGCGCCAAACGAGTTCAGCGACAGGCAGCGTGTAAGACTGCGGTGGGGAGTGGCGTCGTGCATTACAAGGTAGATGGTGAGATAGCAAAAGTCAAGTGCAGGAATCGCTCCACCGATCGGCCGCAAATGAAGATGTGAGCCGGTTGGCGGTCGGTGTCTTCAGCGCGGCACGAAATCAAGATCCGATCCGGCGATGCTGATGATGGTGACTGCCGAGGATGGGGATGGTTGAGCCTGCTCTACGCGGTGATTAACCCGTCCAGACGCTCCAGTGGCGATCACTCATCGCGCGCGCGTCGTTTAAGCCCACCGATCGCGCGTCGTACAAAAGGGTTCTGCAGGTTCGTCTACGGGGGCTGGAATCGCAGGCTGGAACCAGCTGGAACACTGAACTGGATTGGACAGTGCGTGGCGATCAATTGAATTGCGCCATTACGCAACGCCATTTGGCCCAGTTTGGAGCCGCGACTTTCCAAGCCGCGACTGGGTCACCGTGCGCGGACACCCCGTCCAGTGGGCTGGTCCCAGAACTTCCCAGAGAACCAGTTCCTGCGGGGTTTTTAATGAATGAAAGCGGCGGCAGGGCACGAGCCCGGTTACTCAATCCGCTTGCAAACGCGCTGCCACTCGGCGAGCGTCTTCGCCGCGAGATCGTCACGACTTGCGGAGCGACAAACGCACCCGTGCGTAATGCGAATCTC
>KZ068519.1:31346-47777 GCA_002091845.1 Anopheles cracens | reverse complement strand
AATTGTACCTTTAGCTCGCCCCCTCCGGGGGTCCTGCGGCGGAATGTGCAAGCTCCGATTGCGATTGCCCTCGCGCGGGCTAATCCTTTCGCACAATCCGGCGAATAAAATGGTGGCCCCGGCCGCCGCACCGGTCGCGACACGATAATGACGCGGTTGGCGAGCCTTTCCGGCTGAGAATTAGTCCGTTTCCGAGAACTGTTCCGGGCGGGCGCAAAACAAGCGACGAACCCCGACGCACTAGAATGCGGGGTTTTTTTATCGGTTCGAGTTTCTCCGTCTAGCATCTGTCGAAGAAAACCGATGCCCGAGGCCGGAGGGCGGCGATGACTAACGGTGGATTCACCTGCACGGGCGATCGCGATCGCGAGCAACCTTGCGCGTCCGTTGCGTGGTTTCGCTGCCGCTGGTTTACTTTTATTTTTCGATCAACTTTAGGCCCGAAACGCGCCACCGGCCGTTGCGTCGGTTCTAAGCTTCGTAAGTATGATTATTATTTTACGGGACCGGGCCCTTTTTACACTGGGCCGCTTGGTCGCCAGGAGGCGCAACCCGCCCGCCGTTGTTTAACCGTGCCCTTCCCACTTTCGTCTGGAGTTTTAATTAAAACCCCCGACGTGAGCTGCGGTGAAAGCGAACAGGATCGAAGCGAACAAGGATCTTACTCCTTCTGGCGGCTTCTACGTGTTTCGTCGGAGGGTTCTTTTGGCACGCAAAACGCACCGGGGGCGAACGAAAACCGTCCGAATCGGTTAAGCAGTCGTGTAAATGTTTGTTTCCTCCAGCCTCGAGCCCGCCGTACCTGTCAAAGGCAACCGGCTTGAGTGGCGGAAAGTCAGTGCCTCCTCCTGGATCAGCGCATGCCTCTAACCCTTCGCAGGATAATCTCGCAGCCTCTCTCTGTCGTACCCAACGTAGCGCTGCAAGGAGAAGCTGAACATACTGGCCGTGTCGGTGATGAACCAGTGGCCCGGTCTGCGGTTGCTGGTGACCGAGGGCTGGGACGAGGACCACATGCACGCGCCGGAATCGCTGCACTACGAGGGGCGCGCCGTCGACATCATGACGTCCGACAAGGACCGCTCGAAGATCGGCATGCTGGCCCGGCTCGCCGTCGAGGCCGGCTTCGACTGGGTGTTCTACGAGAGCCGCAATCACATCCACTGCTCGGTGAAGTCAGGTGAGTCGTGCAACCGAACGCCATCCAACTGCCTTCGCTTGCGGGAAACTCGATCGGGAGTATCCTCTTTCGGCCGCTATGATCACGGTTCACCCACACCGCGCGGTTGTATTACGTTCCCTTGGCTTTTTGTGTTCGTTCTCCTGCACTCGCAAGCGGTCGGGGTCGGAGTCGAAGCGCTTTTCTCTTGTTTCCTTTACAACTGAACAAGCGAACTGAGGATTATCGAATCCTCAAGCTCTGCAGCATGCACGATCAAAGCTCTACTACATGCGTTCATTGTGCAGATCTTCAGCACAAAATGATACATTTTATAGACGCATTACACCACAACAACCTCTTGCACCTTCACCGAGCGACGAGATAGGCCCGGACCGGATGGTTGTGTTTTATTTTTCCGGTCAATCCGCACACACACGCACACACACTCACACATGCAGGATGGCCTTTAAACGATTTCATTTACGTTTATCGCCCCTGATGGAAGGCGAAACAATTTCATTTCGCCTTTCGCCACTCGAAACCCCCGGCCTACTATGTATGCGAGCGAGGCGCTGGAAAAGGTGAAATCGATCGAGACCAGCGTGATGGGCCGAAGTCCGAAGCAATCATCATCAGCAGCATCATCATCCTCACGTATCGTGTCCGTTTGGCAGCTGCGTGCGTGATGAAGGTGAAGAAAATTACACACCACCACCGGGGGCCGAGCGAGACAGGGGCCGGTTTGGGGCTTGGGAAAAGATTAATTTTTATTTTTATCACTACACGCACCTCATTAATCAGCGTGCTCGGTGGACGTGCGGGTGGGTGGCGGGTCGGTGGTGGCAGCATGCAAATGAGAGGCATTTGTTTTGCTGCTCCTGCCGGTGCCACTGGCATCTCCGGCCACTGCACATTCACGCCTTCACGGCAGACCAGTGTTCCAGTGGAAAAACCGTGTCCGAGATGGGACGCAAGATAACTAGTTGTCTTGCGTCTGGTGGCGATGAAAATCACAACCGGTGCGTTGTGCTGCATGAAGAGGTCGATATCAATTTATGCCCGTGCCTAGTCATTAGTCTGCACAGCATCTAGCGTCACGCGGGGCCGTCGCGCTGCGAGCAGGAAGCAGAGTGCGCACACACACCTGCCGAAGCACCATTGTTTATGGGTATTAGCTTGTTGACAAATAATTAGCATCATTACCGGGATAATTTAATTAACGTGTCACCCTACTAACTGCGCTTCACGCGTCTCTGTTTGCTCTCTCTCTCTCTTTCTCTCTCTCCCTCTCTCTTCTGGCGAAGGATTATTTGCTTAGCACTTTGCGCACGAGCACTTGCTGGTTGCTTTGCATTGGGGTTTGGGTTCGGGAGATTTGTTCAGGTGTTTGAGCGCGGCCGAAGAGGCCGAAGAGAGGCCGAACACATGTGTTCGCGTCCGTTCGCTTAAGGGGCTGCATCTTAACCGAGAGAGAGAGAGATAAAAACACACTCAAATAGCAGCAGCATGCAAACTCATGTTCGGAGTTTTATGCATGTTGAAGTCAAGCCAAACGCTGCTAAAGCTACCTACGGAACGCTTTTTATTGTTTTCTGTGGTTTCGTTTGCTAAAAAGAGATCGCTTCTTTCTCCTCCCAACCCGACGCCTCCTTCTGGCAGGAAGCAGCCGCAAAATGACATCAAGAAAAACGCGTATGCAAATTAGCTAGGCTCCGGGCACGATCGTTTCCTTGGTGAGGGGGAAGAAGGATGGATTGGGTGGGGGACGACTCTTCCGGGAAATCAAAACGACACCGGGAGCGGGATGTGTGTGTGTGCACCCATTCAAACGCACGCGTCGGTACGCGTCGCTGCAGCAAAACGAAAGACTTCAATGCCTGCCGTGGTGGTTCGTGTGGTTGCGATAGCGCAGACGGGAAACCTCTTAAATACCTGTGGCTACCGCTTGAGTTTCCCCCTGCGCGCATGCGTGCCGTATCACGTTCACATTCCACCGTGCACGGCACGCTGGTATCGTGTGACAGGCGGCGGGTCACGTCACGGGCGTTGTTTATGGTTCGGGGCGCTTGTCCGGGAGTTTAACGTTTCGGTGTCCGGGTACGGGTTTTCGGTGCGTCCTGTCAGTTCGGTTCTTTATGCCATCATTTATCTGTTTTTAATAACGAGATAATGGTTGCGACACACACACACGCACGCACACAAACAAAACACGATTAGTGTGCTCCGTCCTCGTCGAGTCGAAACGCATGTAAACCGCCGGTCGGTGAAGTGGATCGGTGAGAAACTCGGCTCCGGCTCGATCGTACCGAGGGAGAAAACGGTGAAGCAAACGAAAATAAACACCCCCGTATGTGTGACAGTTCACACGCGACGCGATCGCGATCGCGAAAATCCGCTGTGTTTACGTTTTGGTCCCGCGCTGGCGGCACTAATGCGTTTTTGCGAATTGCGCTCTCACGGTATCGAAATCAAATTAATTTCTGCCCGTGCAATGGTGCTGGAAGATTTATCTGCAGGCAGGTTCCCTCTCCCTTTCTCTCTCTATCTCTCCGTTTGCCGAAGCATCCTCGATCGGGCAAGAGGATCTGAAATTGATGAGGCCTGCCAGCGCGCGACAAGCACAGTTCTGAGCCCGATTGGGCTGGTTGTGGTGGTGGTGGTGGTGCGTTCATCAATCAGGCCGTAACGTAAACAGCCCGCGCACTGTTTGACAAATGAGACTTTTAAGCGCAAAATTGATGCGATGCGACCCGCGCTTCCCCGACGCCCGGGGGTTGATCGGGGCTTGATCGTCGCGAGAGCGATTTTTGGCCGGCGTTTCGTGGCGGCAATTAGGCAGTGATGGAATGATGCCGATGGGAAGCCATATAATTAGGCATGCGTTTGCGATGCATTTTGGGCTTTCGGCGGTGGAGTTTTTGGAGTTTCTAATTGATTGTGCCTCGTTCGGAATGCAGGCGCGCCGGGTTCTGGCATTCTTTTAATGTCGTTAAGAAAGGAGTAGGAATTTTGGAAAAAAGCGTTCGCTCAAGCACTGCACAGAGCGATGGGCTGAAATTTGGACGAAAGATTGCAGGAAATCATCAGTTTGGGTTTTTGGAACATCATTTTCTGAGCTTGTATGGCAGTAGATGCCCTTATAGTCATTCCTACCAATTCGATGATCGTGAAAATGGAAAATCTCACGAAAACCTGTCTTGAACCGTGTATCCCTTCTTGAATGTATGTTTCTTTATTTCATGATCCAATTGAGCTCAGAGTAATGATTGTTCAACAAGTTGAATCGATTTCGATGTAAAACTCCAAAATTCAGCTAGTTTCAGGTTCATGAAAGACGATTTAAAAAAATATCAGTATTGAATATTTCTGAAGTTAAGCGAGGGATAAATCAACTAAAAAAGCGGTTTCATTTTCGAAAAAATCTCAAATGTTAAAAAGACTTTTTCATTTAGAAGAAAAAATGGTTGCTCCTATTTGTGCTGGTAGCGTTAATTTTACCCACTAAGTTTCAAGCTTCGATAACTTTCACAATTTTAGACATTTTCAAAATCACTCTACTGTGTATTATATTTCTGACTGAGTTTTCTACGCTCATCTCACTTCTTATGCGTCGAACGTTGATGAAAAAAATATTTTTTTTCCTTAACAAAAGTTAGCAAAGCCTTTATGGAGTGAATAGTGATCAAGTACAACGGCTAAAAGTGGGTAACAAAATGCCTAACATCACAAAACTCGCTCAAAGCTCATCGCGAAGGTAGCTCACGCCATGTTTCCCCCTGCTCGGACGGACGCATCAAACGTTGCCTGCAAGCCTTCGGACCGTGCCGTGCCGGCTCGATTGCTGTTTGCCGCCATTGATGCGTCGTTTGGCCGATCCTCGCAACGCAACGAAACCGCAACCGAAATGGCCGCAGCAGCAGCAGTGAGAAAAAATGGGTCGAAAGGGAACCCGAAGCGAGAGCGAGGAACGAGGGCGTGTGTGAGCGTGTACGCGCGCGCGCGCGCTTGCATGGGAACCGTTTTAATTTCGAGCTCCGGCAAACCGGCAAGGGAAGATGAAAGGCGGGCGCGATCTCAGACGGAGTTTCTTCTTCTTCTGCGGTGGTTATAAATCAATAGATAGTAAATATGTTAACCACAGCATGGCGCCGCGAAGGCTTTTCCCTTTGTTGCCCTTTTTGCCCTTGTTCCTTTGCTGCCGTGTGCTGTGTGTTGGACCCGGGCTGCATTGGGAAAGGTAGAACGTTCGGACGTTCTTTTGGGGTGTTTCTTTTTGTTGTTGTTCTCATCGCCACCAAAGCTATTGCGCCCTCGTGCAACGTACAATTTGCTTCTCTCGACTAACGTCCCCGGTCGGTTTGCTCTTCTTCGTTGCAGATTCCTCCCAGTCGAGCCACACGAGCGGCTGCTTCACCGGCGACAGCACCGTCCTGACGGCTTCCGGCGAGCGCCGAAAGCTGAGCGAGCTGCGGATCGGCGAGCGCGTCCAGGCGGTCGACGCGACCGGTGCGACCGTCTTCAGCGAGGTGCTGATGTTCATGGATCGTGAAAACCTGTCTTGAACCGTGTATCCCTTCTTGAATGTATGTTTCTTTATTTCATGATCCAATTGAGCTCAGAGTAATGATAGTTGAACAAGTTGAACCGATTTCGATGTAAAACTCCAAAATTCAGCTAGTTTCAGGTTCATGAAAGACGATTTAAAAAAATCAGTATTGAATATTTCTGAAGTTAAGCGAGGGATAAAACAACTAAAAAAGCGGTTTCATTTTCGAAAAAATCTCAAATGTTAAAAAGACTTTTTCATTTAGAAGAAAAAAAGGTTGCTCCTATTTGTGCTGGTAGCGTTAATTTTACCCACTAAGTTTAAAGCTTCAATAACTTTCACAATTTTAGACATTTTCAAAATCACTCTACTGTGTATTATATTTCTGACTGAGTTTTCTACGCTCATCTCACTTTTAAATCGCCAGATAATTAATGTTTCAAGAAATGAACCATAACAAAAAAAATCGAATGAAAATTGCTTCATTGAGCGGAAATTTATATATAATATAAATCATTATTTTCCAATGTTCTTTTCGAGTAAGTGGATCCGAGAGATTGTTCAAACTAGACGAAACATTTTATTTTCTGATTTTTGGCATTCGGTATTCACATTTATTTGCATTCAAACCATCGGAGTAAGACAGACCTAAAGCGACAATATTCTGCAAATTAATAAAATTCGTCCTACTCGATTTATGAGCAGAATGAGCATCGATTAATTAATTTCGAAATTGCTCCATTTGCAATATGCTACTCCGACATAAACCTATTATGGCATTGACAAATGAAGGGTAGCTGTTTTTACGACCATGTCGTTCAAGACTCGATTGATTTCATCCGTACGATTTCAAAGGCTCTGCATAATATCAATAGCGAACATGCTTTTCCAGTAGCAAAAGGAACTTGCGTTTTGCCTCTTGTAAGTTATTATACCCACCATAAAAAGATAAACTAGACAGTAGTCTAAAATTGCCTTTGTTTCAAAGCAGTTTGTTGATGGGATGTTTGATGTCTACAAACATTATATTGGTTATTTTCAATTGTACAAATGCCGATCAATCTTGTTAAGCATTTTGAGTATTTAATGAGAATAAAAAGCGTGCATAAATGTCATATATTGCTATATAATTTTTTTTAACGAGAAGTAGTACATATAAGTGCTTATAATAATGACGAACCACTCAGTAGATTTTTTAAGCGTCTGCATACCTTATGCATTATAAATCTTAACAGCTTTGTTCAAAGTTTTTATGTAATCGAAAATTTTACACAGAAAGTTGATAAACTTACAATATTCTTAAACATTAGTTTTCAATTTTGTTTTTGTATACAATTGCTTTGTTTTCAATAAGAAAACCCTTCCAGTTGTGCAATAGTATTTTAAATGTGTTAACATAAAAAAAAACTCAAAGAAGAGGGGTTTTGTTGAGAAATTGCCGTATTTTTGTTTTACAAATAATACTTAGTAAACCATGTTCAGGTAGAAAATTAGTATCATTTTGAAGATTATTGTCTTGAACTCGATTTTCAAAAGTGTATCCTAAATTGTGGAATTTTGGAAGTAAGTATTACCACGCAAGCATTGGTTTTTCAAAAATGTGCGCCAATCTTCGGGGCTGCCATTTTTCACCCGTGCTCGCTTCCGCTGTGGAGGCTGGACGATCCATCTTCGAAAATGAATCCAAATTTTGAAATATTCGCTCGAACCCATGTTCGAAAATGTATCCACACTTCGTGCTTTCGAACACACTCGGCAATCTTCGTGGCTGCCACACTTTTATTTGCTCGAATCGGCCGTGGATTTGAAAAGGAATTACAATTTCGGTTTAATTCATAACAAAACACCGCGGAAAATAGTTGTGTGCGAGACGCGGCTGATGCTGATGTGCATATTCAGCGTCGGCCACGAAAGAAAGAGCGTGTGCCGGATCGTAAACGCAAGCCCTGCGGAGGCGACTGTGTGTAGTTAGAATTCTTTCTCCATCGGCCTTTCAGAACGTGTCACACAACGCGCTCGGTGTTCGCGAAAGACGCACCCTACTAACACGCTCTAGCAACGAGCAACAAGTGAAACGTGTTCCGTTTTTGTATCGGTTGGCCGTGGCGATAGTGCCTGCCCGCTCAAGTGATTCAACAGAATTCATTTGCATTACGCAAATGAATTAGCGCGCAACGAGTGAAGCGGAAAATTGCCCCAACGGGAACGAGGGCCTTCCTAGCCGTGATATCATCATGTGAACGAGCTGGAAACGGCTCAAAAGCGCCCGAGGGAACGCCGCTCAACAGTGGTCATAAAATAAACGTTACAAAGTGCTGTTCGAATGCTACACCCCGAGTGGCAAATGAAAGCCAACCCGAACGCGTCGGTTTCGCTCGCACAGTTCGACGGTTGAAACGGCGCCTCCGGTCCCTGAAGCTGTTCCGTGCACGGTGCTACGGGTTTTGATTAATGGTCCACCATTCAATAGCAGACGGTGGAGCTCATCACGGCGCTTAAGTGCCGGTGCGGGCGCCAGCAAGACATGATATTGGATACGGCGGCGGCAAACGGTGCGTTGGAATAACTCGGTGAGTAACGTCGAGCGGCGTGGCGCAAAATTCGCCATTATCAAGTGCTTGAAAAGTAGCGCAGACGGTGAGGTAGTCAAGTTCATTTTGAATCTCCCCACCGTGAAAATTAATCGAAAATGCGTTTCTAAAATTAGCGACCTTAAAACACGGTGCAATCGCACGGACCTGAAGCACGCCAACGGCGCGACGTCGACGGTACAGGTTAATAAACATATTATCATCACGATGACGCCATAGCGCACGGTTGCGATGCCGGCAGTGTCTCCGAAATGAACTTGCCTCCCTACGCTGTGAAAAAGACCGGGCGTCTCCATCAGGCGGGAAATGGATTTTTCGCGCGCTGTAATAAATATCGTCCCACCGACACATATGGCTGCATGTAAGACGCTTGAAAAATTGTTTCATTAATTCTACAAAAAGGTACGGCCGAGAAGCGCACCTCAAGCGCTGTCGAGGGAAGCGTGCTGCAAGCGTCGAATCGCATGGCATTAGCGTCATTTGCGTAATTTCATTTAAAATTTATCAGACAAACATCGTGTTTTTTTTGCGCTGAAAAAAAACAGATTTAAAGCCATTTGAAGAATGACTTTCACGGCTACGGGTTCTGTGGAATCGCATACAAAATTTATTTCGAAACGGCCCGGAATTTGATTACATTCCCTGTCGGGATGGCAGTTTTGTCATTTTTCTTCATCACACGCTAACGCTTCGAGGCGTGTCTATGCGTGTTTGCGTACGGTCGAGCGTAGACCGTGCCGACATGTTGCTAAACGCTCCACCTGATGTGAGTGATAAATTGCCCCGGCAGGCGCCCTTGGTCGCCGGTTGCGTGTACATCCCGCGCCAAATCCAATCACGTCCGTACGCCCTTTGGATCGCGCTTCCTCCGTGCGCTTGGAAGCCCACATCACGGCCGTGTTGCCCACCTTGCAGCGCTTGTTCCGGCACACAATGGCACGAGCTTACCTGGCCGCGAGCTGGCTTCCGTCGGCGTGTGGGGAACTGGAACGTGCATCAGCTGCCAATTCACGATGACGGTTCGATAATCTTCGCCGACAATGGGTTGTGCGTTTCAGGCTTGCAGCTTGCCCGTTTGATGGACGCGGTGGAATTGAAATGAGCCTGTTGATCGGGTCCGCACGATAAAGGAATCCTCATCGGGTGGTGGTTTCGGAGAAGCAACCGAGGGAAGATTCCGGTGTAATGGATTTCGTACGTCCTTTTAATGGCATCGTGATGGATCGAACCGGATGGTGGGACATGGTAATGTTTGATGAAATCGCCGCATGGCGTTGAACACAGCAGCCGCACAAAATAAAGAAGCTTTTTGTTGGTAACTTAATATCTTCGGTATCAGATTAAATATCAAAAAGATAATACACGAATCATTCCCAAAAAGGGCCCTTTCGGTGGGTACAGTAAGTTGCTTCAATCTTGTTCCTTCTCTTTTGACCGGCGTGGAAAGTACAGCATGATATCAAAAAGTTCAAAGCAGTGCTGGTTGCAACCGGCAACGCGACGGTGCTCGTTATATGAGTCGTTTGCTTTTGTTGCGCTGCTTTTCAATTCGTGTCCAGCCGTGGATCCCTTTTCGCGGAACGAAACTAACCGCATCGTTTTCTGTTCTACTTTTCCGGCGTCCATGCCGCGGTGGGGTTACGCAGAACCTTGTTGTACCGATCCCTTGCCGACCGTGATTTCCGGTGCAGCTTCGCGGCCATTTTATTTTTATACCCTCAACCGCGCGAGTGAGATGAATAAAATATCGAAAACAATGTGCGCTGATTCGTGATGTGCCCGTTCCCGGCACGGCACGGCTATCGGATCGTAACGAAGCGCCGCCGTTTGGCGAACCTTGTTACCATTAAACCGTGGCCACCGCGCCCGCTTAACCGGAGAGGCCAACTTAACTGGCGGTAGCGTAAATTGAGTTGTGCCGGAAAAGGTCGGGAAGCGAAGACGCAAGGACACTCGCTCCAGCACGCCACCCACCCATCCATCCGTCCGTCGGGAGTGGAGGACGAAATTGGTTTCGGATACGCACTCGGTCGGGTGCTTCATCGTGGCTTCGCTCTCACGCGGTATTTCGCTACCCGTTCGTGCCGTGGAATTGAGCGAATTGGCTGTTCGCACTTTTGTTTGTTGCTTTCTGGGGGGAAGGTATTGTTTTCTTACTTTTCCGCACGGCGTTGGGAGCAGCTGACGAGAAAGCGTTGATGAGAAAAAAGCGTTTCTTTTCTGGATCATTAACGTGGCATCGAATGGTACGGTGGTCCGGGCAGTCGGCACGGTGGGAACGATGTGGACAAATCCAGTAGAACTTTTTTTTTACGATTTTTCTTTACTTAATCTGTTGAGGTATAAACAAATTTTCAAAATGCTCTCGTCCAGCCAATCGTAGTTATATGGAATTTTACGAAGAAAGAATGAGATAAACCACTTGTTAAATATTAGATTTGATATATGGTTTTCCTGTGGCTTGCTAAGTGCATAATTGCATTTTTTTTATTCCTGATAATGTACCGACTAACTACAAACAAAGCAATTGTTTTACTTGTGTTGCTAACGATATTAAATTATTACAATTCTTCAAACAATGCAACGTTTCAACATTTCATATCTATGTTAGCGTAAATTTTATTATTTTTAAAGGAAAAATCTGTGGCCCAACAACTTTAAATTATTGTGTTAACGTTATTTTACATAACCTAATGTATTATTTTACATAATCAGTTCGCATATTTCATATTTGTTTTGAGAAAATAAATATATATGGAAAATATATCGGAAATATATCAATATATCGAAACAGATATGTACTAAAGTCTTCGATACACGTCGGTTTGATATTTAATGTTCAACGAACTGTTTGTTTATAATTCGATGATTAATATAAGCTTGTTTAATTATACGTTTTTTTTTTTTGTTTTTTCTTTATTCCATTCATTAACTCCAATACACCTACCCTTGATTAATAAGAACCCTTGATTCGGTTCTTATTTACAATTTCATTGAATAGCGTCTAACCACAAACTTGTCCCAAGTCGCAAAAGCTCCTGCGTTTTGTTCCGAACCTCCCCACTGTGGCAACGCAAACGAAAGACAATTTACTTCACCAGCACGAGTTCGGTTGTGTACAAAGCATCCGGCCGAACGTTAATGATCAGCCGAACGGAACGGAACCAGCTGCTGCATCATTTATTCCGCCACGCAAACGGTCAATCAGGACACCGGCCGTTTGAAGATGTCCCGTGGAAGCTGCCACGACGGGACGGGTCCCGGAGCGGTCGGAAAATTGCTATCCCGAATTCCTCCCGGTCCCGGTCCGGATATTGCAAAAGGAATGTTCGAACATATGCACACATTCTCAGCGCGTTTTGTGCCGAACATCCGCTCGGTTTGACCGTACGCAACGAATTTTCGCAGATGAATTGCTGTTGTTTTTCACCTGTCCACGCCGTACGGCCAGAGATCAAAACCCCCCGAATGACAAACGTTCGCTGTCCAGGTTCTGGGAACCAGCCTAGCGAAAAGCGGCGGGGACAACGAATGTCACTCAACCGAAAAGCGAAAGGAACCGAGAATGCGGCCGTTCTGATCGCTATCTTTCGGTGGTTTTGGTGTTTTTTTCCCTTTGTATCTTTACTTCATTTTCACCTTATTTATTTGGCACAGTGTCCGATGAAAAGGACGCCATTCATTTGAATCCATTGACACTGAGCACCCGAGGTGACCTTTGGCATTAGAACGAAGAGAAGTAAGTGGAATGTGAAATGTATAATTGTAATTCCCTTGTTCAACTGCAAACGAGCTACTTTCAAAGCCATTTTCGATGAAACAGAACAGAACGAGCAGTGGGATGAAAACAGCCTGATTCGCAGGGGTTTAAACGGAGCATTGAAAGTACCAGTCGATGTTTGATTGGTGTGCTAAAGGGGGGAAGGTATTGTTTTCTTACTTTTCCGCACGGCGTTGGGAGCAGCTGACGAGAAAGCGTTGATGAGAAAAAAGCGTTTCTTTTCTGGATCATTAACGTGGCATCGAATGGTACGGTGGTCCGGGCAGTCGGCACGGTGGGAACGATGTGGACAAATACAGGTGAACTTTTTTTTAACGATTTTTCTTTACTTAATCTGTTTAGGTATAAAAATTTTTTCAACATGCTCTCGTCCAGTCAATCGTAGTTATATGGAATTTTACGAAGAAAGAATGAGATAAACCACTTGTTAAATATTAGATTTGATATATGGTTTTCCTGTGGCTTGCTAAGTGCATAATTGCATTTTTTTTATTCCTGATAATGTACCGACTAACTACAAACAAAGCAATTGTTTTACTTGTGTTGCTAACGATATTAAATTATTACAATTCTTCAAATGAACGTTAATGATCAGCCGAACGGAACGGAACCAGCTGCTGCATCATTTATTCCGCCACGCAAACGGTCAATCAGGACACCGGCCGTTTGAAGATGTCCCGTGGAAGCTGCCACGACGGGACGGGTCCCGGAGCGGTCGGAAAATTGCTATCCCGAATTCCTCCCGGTCCCGGTCCGGATATTGCAAAAGGAATGTTCGAACATATGCACACATTCTCAGCGCGTTTTGTGCCGAACATCCGCTCGGTTTGACCGTACGCAACGAATTTTCGCAGATGAATTGCTGTTGTTTTTCACCTGTCCACGCCGTACGGCCAGAGATCAAAACCCCCCGAATGACAAACGTTCGCTGTCCAGGTTCTGGGAACCAGCCTAGCGAAAAGCGGCGGGGACAACGAATGTCACTCAACCGAAAAGCGAAAGGAACCGAGAATGCGGCCGTTCTGATCGCTATCTTTCGGTGGTTTTGGTGTTTTTTCCCCTTTGTATCTTTACTTCATTTTCACCTTATTTATTTGGCACAGTGTCCGATGAAAAGGACGCCATTCATTTGAATCCATTGACACTGAGCACCCGAGGTGACCTTTGGCATTAGAACGAAGAGAAGTAAGTGGAATGTGAAATGTATAATTGTAATTCCCTTGTTCAACTGCAAACGAGCTACTTTCAAAGCCATTTTCGATGAAACAGAACAGAACGAGCAGTGGGATGAAAACAGCCTGATTCGCAGGGGTTTAAACGGAGCATTGAAAGTACCAGTCGATGTTTGATTGGTGTGCTAAAAACGAGAGCTGTTTGTGTGTCTTCAAAGGCATGATTGTAAAAGTTTCCCTCCACGGTGTCTGTAAACCATTTTACCAACGCTTACTATCATCTTACATCACTTAGCAATTGTTTTACTTGTGTTGCTAACGATATTAAATTATTACAATTCTTCAAACAATGCAACGTTTCAACATTTCATATCAAAAATTATGTGGCCCAACAATTTTAAATTATTTTGATAAACTAACTTTATTTCACATAGCTAGTTCACGTATTTCATATTTGTTTTGGGAAAATAAATATATATCGAAGATATATCGGAAATATATAAATATATCGAGCCAGATATGTACTCAAATCTTCGATACATGTCGGTTTATTATGTAATTGTCAATAAACTTTGTGATTTGATGATTAATATTAGATTGTTTGTTATTTTTTTTTTGTTTTTTTTTTTAATTTTCTTTATTCTATTTATTAACTCCAATAAACCCTTGATTCGGTTTTTATTCACCATTTTATTGAATAGTGTCTGACCACAAACTAGACCCAAGTCGCAAAAGTTCCTGCGTTTTGTTCCGAACTTCCCCACTGTGCCAACGCAAACGAAAGACAATTTACTTCACCAGCACGAGTTCGGTTGTGTACAAAGCATCCGGCTGAACGTTAATGATCAGCCGAACGGAACGGAACCAGCTGCTGCATCATTTATTCCGCCACGCAAACGGTCAATCAGGACACCTTTCAAAGGCATGATTGTAAAAGTTTCCCTCCACGGTGTCTGTAAACCATTTTACCAACGCTTACTATCATCTTACATCACTCGGCTGTGTTGACTCTCCGGTGGATTCTCCCGTGGAACGAAAGTAACGACCAACAGCGATGCATCGATCGGAGTGATTGCCGGTGTCGCCATCCTACCAACTACAACCTTCCCAGAAGCGAGCGCTACAAATTCCGCGCTGGACGAGCATAAACTTTGTTTGCACTTCTTTGCGTTACATCACACTCCCCGCCTCCCACGCCGGCTGGACACGCATCGAATCGCATTTAATGACGCTCGGTTAAAGTTTACAAACCCGTCGACGGTATGATCGATGTTGTCATCCCGGGGTTCCATCCGGTCCGGGGTGGATTGGGCCCGGAATCGATTCGTTTTAGGGATTTCTCTTCGCACACTCACCCGGCGCCTACACGGGAGACGAGACGGGAGAGTGACACAATGTCACGGTTGAATTGTTTCCCCCGACTAGGCACCCAGAACAGTTCGTTTAAAGCACCAAATCACATTACCCGCGGTCGGTTGGAGCTTTGCCGTTCGATTGGAGTCGGGAGAACGCTTCTTGCTTCTCGCCTTGGTGAAATACCTCACAAATCCCATTGATTTGATCGAATTTTTCACAATTCGCCAAACTTGGCCGGAAGAAAGTTTCGGCTTCCGGAGTCGGAGCGAAAGCTTAATTTTTGAAAAAGCATCCAACTTGCCTGCCCATACTCACTCGTCCTCACCGGCAGACAGATTCCTTCCGCGAGCTGAATGTAAATGCTTCGAGCGATTCGAAGAACCCGCCATCCGGCGGAAGCAATGCCCGAATCAAACAACAAACCGGGGAACCGGGCGTGGAGAGAACAAAACTTCCCTACGGAATCGCGCCCCTGGAAAGGTCCCGCTAGCCGTTAACAAGAAGCGCTCGCGTTTCGATTCACGTTGGCCTAAACAAAAATCGGAAACGGTTGCGTTCCGCTCGGATGGAAGTTTTTTCATTAGCGGGGAGGAAATGTTTAAGATGTGTTCAGAAGATCCACGTTGTATCGTTATCCAATTAAGTTGAAATGAGTCTGGGACGCAACGGGACGCGGTGTAGCATAATTTCGAGAAGTGCAATGAAAACAGCGCGCGGGTCAAACATTACACAAAACTGGAAATGTTTTTGATTTTTTTTTTCGATAAGGAATACCTCTTAGGTTCAACGAGAACTGGAGCTTTGAGTCAAATTGAAGACATCATCATTCGTGTTGTTATTTGACGCTAATGCTTCCAAAACTGGCTTTGAATTTTGATCGATTTGAATTTTGTTTTTAATTGTCTATACCGCTTGAAAGTCACTAGAAAAAAGTTTAAGCTACTCAGTTCCAGTCAATAGATTAAGAGACCATAGTTGAGTCTTGAAAGTCAGACTAAAAATGGTCAAAACAGTCATGATCAAGCGACTGAAACTGCACTAATGAACTTGGAATGGTAATAAAGCCATCAGCGTAGCAAACAGTACTTTTCGAGACTCGTTTTAGGCTACTGCTCAATCGGTAGAAAGTAGCATTAGTAGTAGTAGTGGTTGTGCAGCTCCTCTCTTGTTACATTAAATTCAATTATTAGATGTTTTATATTAAAACAAACATTCTTTTGCTCGGATTCCTACCACACCAGTTCACTTCAATAATGACAATTGATCAATTGATTTTAATCAACTTCACTGTTATACACACGCTCGTAAATCTCCTCTCCCGTAGAGGCCAATTTCCACGACAAACGCCATACGATTGCAAAAGCTTAGCAAACACCCGAATGCATTGCCATCATCCGACCGGTTTACCAGCGCCACTTAGCGGATTAGCAACGTTTCCGAGAATTTAGGCCTCGAATCGTGCGGACCTCTGGTTGGCAAACCTGTTCTTGCGGGGAAAGTGCTTCCAATGAATAATGAACGAGATACGCTTCTTAATACTGATTAATCATTCATTGCCGAACGACTTCGGCAGCAGCTTCGTCCAAAGGTAATTGAAAGCCCCCGCCTGTTAGAAAAGGCCAGATCTTGAACGTTGTTTCCGGCTTATTATTGCCCGGTGTGTGTGTGTGTGCGTGTTTTTTTTTCTCTCGCTAGCCCAATTTTAAGGTACACATTCGTCAGGCCTCGACAACCAGACGCCTTACAATTTCCGATCCCGACGGCGCTTCACCGTGGGAGTTAGCAGCAACGTTTCGTTTTCGCGCGAATGATGAATAGCGGAA
>KZ068518.1:28636-41511 GCA_002091845.1 Anopheles cracens | reverse complement strand
TTGTTAGGCTAGAAAAAGTCTACAACAACGTCGAGCGGAAGCATTCGAATTGCATGTTTAGAGCAAAGTAAATCGACGAAATTCCTCAAACCACTCAACAGTGTGCTCTGCACACATTTGACGAGCGTTTTAAGAATCTTGCGAATCGTGTTAAAATAAACTATAATAACCTGAAAACGCTGCATTTCTTTTACCGTACGGGTACATTGATTGTTGCTATGTTTATTTTTCATTCCTTATCATCTGGACTGTTCTTAGTCTTTACCGAATTGTTTATAATAGAATTATCTTCCGCCTGGTAACTTCATACGGATCGTTGAATGTACCGTTATCTTTCCACTACCCTTATATACACAGAAATGCTCTTTTTCGTTACATATAGCATGCACGCTAATCGCGTGTCTTATCTGTAAATTTTCCATGCATGGGAAGCGTAAATCATGGTATCAGCCGGGAGCAGAAATTGAATGCAATTTTTTTTTTAAGTCAATTCCTCGCTAATTATGTCTGCCATACAAATTACATCCACTAAACTCTGGTGAAAAATCATCAGTTAACTAATTGTGCTGTTGTGTGTGCGCGCGCAAGTGAGCTTAAGGGAAGGGATGCAAAAGCTTACGAGCGTTTTCGGCGAACCGCTGGTGGATGCTGAGTGGGTGGAAAATTGTTGTTTTTTTTTGTTCCAAACACAGAATATTAAACCACTTTTATCGATAAAGGACACTCGCAGTTGATTGAGATTGTTGTGCATTGAAATATTTTCTAATTATCGTTTCCATCTCTCTCACTCTCGACAGTGCGTAATCCGTTGTGATTGCTCGGGTGTAGAAAGGATAATCTCAGGAAAAGCGGCACTATGTCGGATGCAGAGGTCGTTGAACCGAAGAAGGGTCGTGGACGCCCACCAAACCCCGATAAGGTGAGCATAGTTGGTCGTGCCGCTAGTGTCCCTGGTGTGTCCGTGTGAAGTAGGTTTGGAATGTTTATGCCCTCGAACACATTTACAGAATAGCGTTGCACCGAAGAAGCGGGCCCGGGCTCTTTCGCCCAAGGAGTCGAAGGTAGTGGAAGAGCGCGAAAAAGAGAAATCCGTCGTGTCGGATGACGGCGAGGAACCGTCGCCGAAACGCGGACGAGGCAGACCGAAGGGCAGCACCAAGAAGGCGTCCAAAGCGGCCAAGAAGGCGCCGGCAGCACCGGTTGGCAGGGGCCGAGGTCGTGGCCGGAAGAAGCCGGTCAAGGAGGAATCCTCCGAAGAGGAGGAAGACGACGACGATGAGGAGGACGACGAGCCGGAGGATAGCGAGGGCAACGAGGAAAACTATGACAACGAGGAGTCCGATTCGTAAACGCGTAACAACACTGCCATTTTTTGTCTCTTCATCTAAAGCACAATTCGTTCTCGACAAGGAGGATTTACTGGAAGGCGAAATTCTTCACCGTACGCACCGCCATTGAAGGTGTTGCTTTGTTAGGCTAGAAAAAGTCTACAACAACGTCGAGCGGAAGCATTCGAATTGCATGTTTAGAGCAAAGTAAATCGACGAAATTCCTCAAACCACTCAACAGTGTGCTCTGCACACATTTGACAAGCGTTTTAAGAATCTTGCGAATCGTGTTAAAATAAACTATAATAACCTGAAAACGCCGCATTTCTTCTACCGTACGGGTACATTGATTGTTGCTATGTTTGTTTTTCATTCCTTATCATCAGGACTGTTCTTAGTCTTTACCGAATTGTTTATAATAGAATTATCTTCCGCTTGGTAACTTCATGCGGATCGTTGAATGTACCGTTATCTTTCCACTGCCCTTATATACATAGAAATGCTCTTTTTCGTTACATATAGCATGCACGCTGCCGAGACGAAGAAAGGTACGTAGTACTTTGCGTTCGACATCGGTGTCGACTAAGATTGCGGGCGGATATTTTCACTTTCGTCTGAAAATGATGGGCACGCTCAGGGCTTTTGTTGCCTAGGTGAAAATCCGGGTCGCGGTTCGGTGGCTATCTCCCGCTCAGAACGGTAGGACGCCTTCCCCCAACGCGGCGTTCCGGAAGTTATTCCGTGTACGTGCTGTTGTGTGTGCGCGCGCAAGTGAGCTTAAGGGAAGGGATGCAAAAGCTTACGAGCGTTTTCGGCGAACCGCTGGTGGATGCTGAATGGGTGGAAAATTGTTGTTTTTTTTTGTTCCAAACACAGAATATTAAACTACTTTTATCGATAAAGGACACACGCAGTTGATTGAGATTGTTGTGCATTGAAATATTTTCTAATTATCGTTTCCATCTCTCTCACTCTCGACAGTGCGTAATCCGTTGTGATTGCTCGGGTGTAGAAAGGATAATCTCAGGAAAAGCGGCACTATGTCGGATGCAGAGGTCGTTGAACCGAAGAAGGGGGCGTCGAGTATGGCAAGTTTGTGCACACGGCCGGAAAGTTCTTCAACGATGCTGACGCCGACAAAGGTAAGCAATAAGTACTATAGTAATGGACAAATCGTGTAGATGAATTGTTGCCTTTTGAAGTAAGGCAACGAGTGAAGTCGTGTTGTGCTGTTTAGGACGAAAGGAACGGTGCTAACGAGACCGCAAATACAGGCGACGTGTCAGTTTTCTAGAATGTGAATGACCGTTGTTCTGCTGGTAGTCATGGGACCGAGATCCGGATCCCAGGTAGGGGGAAGAATGTTGGTCAAGTGGGTGTGTTCGCTGTCTGCTTGCGCGCGGAGAGCGTACGGGGAACGCGGAGACATCGATAAACACACTGTGTATGTGTGTGCGTACGTCGTGAGTGCAATTGCATAATTTTCCGGTCACGGAAAGCAGACAGAAAGTTGTAGGCAACATCAAGGGAAAAGAAAACGATGCGAAGGATAAGAACAGGGAGAAAAGAATCGTCAAAGCCATTTTATGCTGCCGTCCGTTCAAGGGAGAAAGAGATAGAGCTCGTGCAGGCAGCGAGATAGGTGACGTACCCGGCATTGGCAAGCCGCGGCAAGAAGCTAGAACAGGAAAAACCGGCAAAACATCATCGCGCATAGCCACGTACGCGGACCAATCAGAGCGTTCCATCTGTCAAGCCGCGTCGTGCCGGGGAATCGCTGGCGGAAGATTTGTTTTGATTTTCTTTCATATCCGAAAGCAGTGAATTTATTCATTCCCACTACACATCAGGCAAGCCATCATTGACAATCTCACTGAAGATAAACCAGCACGAACGATTTACGGTGCATCTCACAGATAAAAACGCTCCGAAGAGCGCAAAAATCCCCCGCGCATTCCTTGCAGTCAGCACACATCGTTGACTGAAAAGGACAGACACAGTACGGCTCTCGCTTCCACTCGCGGGACATATGGTACCTGCTACGCGCTGTTGCCGCTTGGGGGCAGCTGCGTCGTCTGGAAGAACCGCTCACATATTAAAACCGCCGTGCATTCGTATTTTATTATTATTTACTCCGTCGTGCGAACAAATACGGACGCTTCTACGCGGCGGCAATCGTGCTCGCAGTGAAGGAACTTAACTCCTTCCGGTTCCCTCCCCTAGGCTGGTGAAGAATACAGAATTGTAGTGCTAGCAGTGAAGTAATCCATTCTGCCAAAATGCGTACGTTTGCGGTTGTGTTGGCGACCGTGCTGGCCGTGGCTGCCGTGTCAGCCGAAGTGTACTTCGAGGAAGGATTCAAAGACGGTAAGACTCTGTGAATTCATATTCGAGTTATAATCGAGCGCCGACGTGGCCTCTGTGTCCCGCGGCAGCGCACCGGTCATTCGCCAAATGGTCCACTAATGCAGCATTTTGCTTGTGTCTTTCCATCCGGTGCATTACACAGACTCCTGGCAAAAGACCTGGGTTCAGAGTGAGCACAAGGGCGTCGAGTATGGCAAGTTTGTGCACACGGCCGGAAAGTTCTTCAACGATGCTGACGCCGACAAAGGTAAGCAATAAGTACTATAGTAATGGACAAATCGTGTAGATGAATTGTTGCCTTTTGAAGTAAGGCAACGAGTGAAGTCGTGTTGTGCTGTTTAGGACGAAAGGAACGGTGCTAACGAGACCGCAAATACAGGCGACGTGTCAGTTTTCTAGAATGTGAATGACCGTTGTTCTGCTGGTAGTCATGGGACCGAGATCCGGATCCCAGGTAGGGGGAAGAATGTTGGTCAAGTGGGTGTGTTCGCTGTCTGCTTGCGCGCGGAGAGCGTACGGGGAACGCGGAGACATCGATAAACACACTGTGTATGTGTGTGCGTACGTCGTGAGTGCAATTGCATAATTTTCCGGTCACGGAAAGCAGACAGAAAATCGACGAAATTCCTCAAACCACTCAACAGTGTGCTCTGCACACATTTGACAAGCGTTTTAAGAATCTTGCGAATCGTGTTAAAATAAACTATAATAACCTGAAAACGCCGCATTTCTTCTACCGTACGGGTACATTGATTGTTGCTATGTTTGTTTTTCATTCCTTATCATCAGGACTGTTCTTAGTCTTTACCGAATTGTTTATAATAGAATTATCTTCCGCCTGGTAACTTCATACGGATCGTTGAATGTACCGTTATCTTTCCACTACCCTTATATACACAGAAATGCTCTTTTTCGTTACATATAGCATGCACGCTAATCGCGTGTCTTATCTGTAAATTTTCCATGCATGGGAAGCGTAAATCATGGTATCAGCCGGGAGCAGAAATTGAATGCAATTTTTTTTTTAAGTCAATTCCTCGCTAATTATGTCTGCCATACAAATTACATCCACTAAACTCTGGTGAAAAATCATCAGTTAACTAATTGCCTGCAATTAACTGCAGCCAAATGGGCTTTACAAAAGTCTGCCGTTAACATAGATTCTAGAACAAATTTGAGCGATTTCTTTATCACAGTTGATTCGGCGTTTCCGCAAGATGGCGCTAAAATCGTTCAGGAGGAACAACCCAACAAACAACCTGACGGCACCTACAGACGAACTGCGAGTTTTTGAGACATTTTATGCAAATTTTTGCTCTAGAAGAACTGTTAAAAACGCACATAATATTTGCCATATTGTTGAGACACTCCATTTAGGAAGTGAACAAACTGTAAAGTGTTGACTGACCTAGGGCGCCAATAACTTTCAAATTGACGGTTTGGATGAAATTCACAGCGCTACACACTTTTCTGTAGATTCATTTGATTTTGATTGTTTGGAGTTGTTTATAAAACACCCCAGCACAACATTCTGGTAATGGCTGGTTCTGACAAAATTTATATTGTGCACATTTTGAAATATTCTAGACGATAGCACCTTTCTTTTTCAGTCGAGTTGATTGCTTCATCGTCTTAGCACTAGGTGGCACTGCAAGAGCAAGAAAGAATGCAAAGTGTGAGCTAGCGATTGGTCCAACGCGGACCAATCAGAGCGTTCCATCTGTCAAGCCGCGTCGTGCCGGGGAATCGCTGGCGGAAGATTTGTTTTGATTTTCTTTCATATCCGAAAGCAGTGAATTTATTCATTCCCACTACACATCAGGCAAGCCATCATTGACAATCTCACTGAAGATAAACCAGCACGAACGATTTACGGTGCATCTCACAGATAAAAACGCTCCGAAGAGCGCAAAAATCCCCCGCGCATTCCTTGCAGTCAGCACACATCGTTGACTGAAAAGGACAGACACAGTACGGCTCTCGCTTCCACTCGCGGGACATATGGTACCTGCTACGCGCTGTTGCCGCTTGGGGGCAGCTGCGTCGTCTGGAAGAACCGCTCACATATTAAAACCGCCGTGCATTCGTATTTTATTATTATTTACTCCGTCGTGCGAACAAATACGGACGCTTCTACGCGGCGGCAATCGTGCTCGCAGTGAAGGAACTTAACTCCTTCCGGTTCCCTCCCCTAGGCTGGTGAAGAATACAGAATTGTAGTGCTAGCAGTGAAGTAATCCATTCTGCCAAAATGCGTACGTTTGCGGTTGTGTTGGCGACCGTGCTGGCCGTGGCTGCCGTGTCAGCCGAAGTGGGTGGGGGGGGGGGGGGGAGACCATATGCGATGTTTGCTATTGAAACCGTGTCACCGATCAGTGTCTTGTTGTTTGCCGTCGTAACCCGATTTAATGCGCTTTCCACAAATTTCGATGTCATACGATCTACGCAGAATTGGCAAAGAACAATAAACTATGTTAGACTGATTTCTGCAATGTGTTTCCATCTTTTTTTTCTGTCGTAGGTCTGCAAACTTCCCAGGATGCTCGTTTCTACGCGCTGTCGAACAAGTTCACGCCCTTCTCGAACAAGGACGATACGCTCGTCATCCAGTTCTCGGTGAAGCACGAACAGAACATTGACTGCGGTGGCGGCTACCTGAAGGTGTTCGACTGCTCCGTCGACCAGAAGGATCTGCACGGTGATACGCCGTACCTGATGATGTTCGGTCCGGACATCTGTGGACCGGGCACGAAGAAGGTGCACGTTATCTTCAGCTACAAGGGCAAGAACCATCTGATCAACAAGGACATCCGGTGCAAGGACGACGTGTTCACGCACTTCTACACGCTGGTCGTGCGCGCCGACAACACGTACGAGGTGCTGATCGACAATGAGAAGGTGGAATCGGGCAGCCTGGAGGACGACTGGGACTTCCTGCCGCCGAAGAAGGTCAAGGATCCGGAGGCGAAGAAGCCGGAGGAGTGGGACGACCGTGCCACGATCGCCGACCCGGACGATACCAAGCCGGAGGACTGGGACAAACCGGAGCACATCCCCGACCCGGACGCTACCAAGCCGGACGACTGGGACGATGAGATGGACGGTGAGTGGGAGCCGCCGATGATCGACAACCCCGAGTACAAGGGCGAATGGAAGCCGAAGCAGGTCGACAACCCGGCGTACAAGGGCGTTTGGGTGCACCCGGAGATCGACAACCCGGAGTACACGGAGGACAAGAGTCTGTACCTGCGCGAGGAGGTCTGCGGCGTCGGTATCGACGTGTGGCAGGTGAAGTCGGGCACGATCTTCGACAACTTCCTCGTCACGAACGATCTCGAGGTGGCCAAGAAGGCAGCCGCCACCGTCAAGGAGACGCAGGAGGGCGAGAAGAAGGTGAAGGATGCGCAGGAGGCGGAGGAACGCAAGAAGGCGGAGGAGGAGGCGGCCGCCGAGGAGGCTGCCAAGGACGACGAGGACGAGGACGATGACGAGGACAACGCGCTGCCCGGTGAGGCGACCGAGGTCGAAGACGAGGGACACGATGAGCTGTAGAACAGAGCATAGAATTACTAAACACCAACTACCATCGAGGCGGGCGGGGGCGACGGCGGCTCCCCTTATACCGTGTTCCTATGGAATGCGATGCGCGGGCGCGTCACTCTGAACGTGAGGAGTGTGCGGAGAAAGAACAAATCGTACTGCCACGGGAGAGGAGATGAACTAGTAAGCTCATGCTCATCAACAAATCTTCAATCTAAAGCTCAAATTCGTAACACTACTGTGGAAAAATCTTAACATATCATAGAATTATTTGCTGTTTACATCGGATACAACTGTCAGTTTAAATAGTATTTCGAATTACGAAACTCTAATCCGTTTTTAAGCGTTTAAAACAAAACCATTTTTGCGAGGAACCGGGCTTCAATGTTATTGAATCCTTTTATTGCCGCACCGCTTTAAGCGCTTTATTAGCTTTCACTAGAGGAATTGTATATGCTATACGAAGCAGGAATATATTAAAACACCCTCCCCACGGTTTCATTTCCGTCTCGTTCATCATCACGTGCCGCTCTCCCCATCGCGTTGCTGCCGTTGGTAGAACTCCTGCGTCAGTTCGGCCAGATTACGCTCGAGCGTGGCCACCTCTTCGAACCGGAGGGCCTCCCGTGCCTGCCGGATGTAACCTTTCACTATGTTGATTTGGTCGATCAGCGGATCGGACGTCACGTGCCGCTGCGGTCCCGTTTGCGTGCCGCTCCAATTGTCCATGGTGGACACGGAGGGAGCCGCTGCGGTCCCACAGTACCGCCCGTTCGTCATTTCTGCCGTGGAGGCGGTCGAGCTCGACGTGCTGGACGAGCTGATCGTGTTCAGCGGCTCGCTGGACGTATCACCGCCACCAGCACCACCAGCGACCTGAAGCAGTTCGTACCGCTCGTACGCTTCCAGGGCCAGCAGTCGCTCACGCTCCAGCCGACGTGCCGTTTCCTGGCGCTTCTTCTGCTGGATCTTCTTTATTTCCTCCTCTACCGGTAGCGGCGGGATGGAGAGCATGCGCTCCTTGATGTACGCGATGCAAGCGAGACGGATCGACTTCTTCAGTGCCTCCTCCCGGCTGCCGGCAGCGAACGGGAGCGCCAGGATCGCTTTGCTGATGCTGTCGAGTTGTTCGGCCGAGCGGCCGATTTTTTCCCGCAACGCGGAAGCATCCGACAGGCGGAAGATGACGTCACCCTCGTACAGGCTGTCCAGTATGCGGCGGTACATCGGTATGTGCGGTTCGATGTCTGCCTGCTCCTGGCGCAGCCGATCGTACAGCTGCGTGATCGTGGGCCGATTGCGCCGCGCGTCCTGCATCTCCATGCGGTTGACCCATAGAGACCGGACAGACAAAGTGCAGTAGGGGCAAAGAAAATGTTGATGAAAACATGAGAGAAAACGAGTCAAAAGTGGAAAATAAAAGAAGATACAATTTAAAAATGATTCGTTGTGTTCTGGTACCATTTTTGGCACGGTTGCAGTTGAAAGAATGATTTTGTTAAGATGGCATTCGGTCTTCCTACTGTAGCTAAACACCACAATGTTTACTCGCGCCGGGTTCAGAAATTTAGAAGAAACACCTTCACTGGTGGACTGTGCACCACTGCTAAACTATCTCTCTACTTTCTCCAACATTTCTGTGCTAGAGCCCGGTAAAATAGCCTCTTGGTTTTGTGAAGCCCTATTTTTCGAAGCTCAAGCAGAAAGTATGCTTGGAAATTCAATTGAAGGCACGAAGGAAGAGCATAGGATCTGTTAGTGATGGACAATATGAAGTTAAATTATTACTTTTCCTATTTATACTATTTTTTATTAGTTTAGTTTCTTCACAAACCCAGAGGTTCATAAACCCCTTGTCAAACGTCGATTTTTGCCACTAAGTTTAGTCAGCGCTGAGTTAGTTTAGTAGGAAATCAAAACGGAAGGAAACGTAAACGAATTACAAATTACACAATGCACATATGAGTTCGCAATATGCTTAATTCAGTATTGACGATGCCGTTCATACCAGCAACAGACAGTCGAGTTATGATTCAAACCTACGACTTTTGTTGTGTAAAGGCATAAACTATGCCTCTGGTCGTAGGATCACGAAGTATCAAGTTCCTATCTAATAATAAGATGTTTTCTTAAGCACAGACGGCTCCATTGGCCATTGTTCAAGAGGGTCTGTTCATACAGTCCATATGGTACAGGTTGACCCTTTTCCCTGTACAGAAAAAGGTAAACTAATATTCTATAGAAAAAAAAATAGATGAACTAGTAAGCTCATGCTCATCAACAAATCTTCAATCTAAAGCTCAAATTCGTAACACTACTGTGGAAAAATCTTAACATATCATAGAATTATTTGCTGTTTACATCGGATACAACTGTCAGTTTAAATAGTATTTCGAATTACGAAACTCTAATCCGTTTTTAAGCGTTTAAAACAAAACCATTTTTGCGAGGAACCGGGCTTCAATGTTATTGAATCCTTTTATTGCCGCACCGCTTTAAGCGCTTTATTAGCTTTCACTAGAGGAATTGTATATGCTATACGAAGCAGGAATATATTAAAACACCCTCCCCACGGTTTCATTTCCGTCTCGTTCATCATCACGTGCCGCTCTCCCCATCGCGTTGCTGCCGTTGGTAGAACTCCTGCGTCAGTTCGGCCAGATTACGCTCGAGCGTGGCCACCTCTTCGAACCGGAGGGCCTCCCGTGCCTGCCGGATGTAACCTTTCACTATGTTGATTTGGTCGATCAGCGGATCGGACGTCACGTGCCGCTGCGGTCCCGTTTGCGTGCCGCTCCAATTGTCCATGGTGGACACGGAGGGAGCCGCTGCGGTCCCACAGTACCGCCCGTTCGTCATTTCTGCCGTGGAGGCGGTCGAGCTCGACGTGCTGGACGAGCTGATCGTGTTCAGCGGCTCGCTGGACGTATCACCGCCACCAGCACCACCAGCGACCTGAAGCAGTTCGTACCGCTCGTACGCTTCCAGGGCCAGCAGTCGCTCACGCTCCAGCCGACGTGCCAGTAGGCTGTACGATGGCAGCCGTTGTAGTAGAAAGCATTTATAGCGTAATCGCCACGCAAAACCATTACAACACCTCCTTTGGTTTTATCGTGCACACCACCTCGCAGCATTTTCAAAACAGTTTTACGTGTTATGCGTGTGCTGCTTACGCCCTTGAGGGGAGAGTTTTTTTTTGTTGCTCCTGTTACAATGCAGCTTTTTCTTCACTGGTCCGCCTTGTGGACTATGTACTATGTTCAAATAGTTACACCCGCAATATATGGACCACGTGGCATGAGAAAAACACACGGCCGATTACTGGACTGGGACCGTCGTGGAATCTCACATGCAACTCATGTCTCTCTATATTCCCGCTGCACGCGTAATATCGCTCTAGAAGTGTGGCATCTATCTATCCAGGCGGAATGTTACTTTTGTTTGTTTGTTTTGTGGATATCGTTTTGTTTTAAATCACTTTCTCGCTGTGGGAGCGTATCTGATTTAGGTTTTTAAGAACTAGTAGGCGAACCCCGTACAACTGTGAGAGAAGCCGCGACTGTGACCCATAGAGACCGGACAGACAAAGTGCAGTAGGGGCAAAGAAAATGTTGATGAAAACATGAGAGAAAACGAGTCAAAAGTGGAAAATAAAAGAAGATACAATTTAAAAATGATTCGTTGTGTTCTGGTACCATTTTTGGCACGGTTGCAGTTGAAAGAATGATTTTGTTAAGATGGCATTCGGTCTTCCTACTGTAGCTAAACACCACAATGTTTACTCGCGCCGGGTTCAGAAATTTAGAAGAAACACCTTCACTGGTGGACTGTGCACCACTGCTAAACTATCTCTCTACTTTCTCCAACATTTCTGTGCTAGAGCCCGGTAAAATAGCCTCTTGGTTTTGTGAAGCCCTATTTTTCGAAGCTCAAGCAGAAAGTATGTTTGGAAATTCAATTGAAGGCACGAAGGAAGAGCATAAGACTGTTAGTGATGGACAATATGAAGTTAAATTATTACTTTTCCTATTTATACTATTTTTTATTAGTTTAGTTTCTTCACAAACCCAGAGGTTCATAAACCCCTTGTCAAACGTCGATTTTTGCCACTAAGTTTAGTCAGCGCTGAGTTAGTTTAGTAGGAAATCAAAACGGAAGGAAACGTAAACGAATTACAAATTACACAATGCACATATGAGTTCGCAATATGCTTAATTCAGTATTGACGATGCCGTTCATACCAGCAACAGACAGTCGAGTTATGATTCAAACCTACGACTTTTGTTGTGTAAAGGCATAAACTATGCCTCTGGTCGTAGGATCACGAAGTATCAAGTTCCTATCTAATAATAAGATGTTTTCTTAAGCACAGACGGCTCCATTGGCCATTGTTCAAGAGGGTCTGTTCATACAGTCCATATGGTACAGGTTGACCCTTTTCCCTGTACAGAAAAAGGTAAACTAATATTCTATAGAAAAAAAATAGATGAACTAACTAGTAAGCTCATGCTCATCAACAAATCTTCAATCTAAAGCTCAAATTCGTAACACTACTGTGGAAAAATCTTAACATATCATAGAATTATTTGCTGTTTACATCGGATACAACTGTCAGTTTAAATAGTATTTCGAATTACGAAACTCTAATCCGTTTTTAAGCGTTTAAAACAAAACCATTTTTGCGAGGAACCGGGCTTCAATGTTATTGAATCCTTTTATTGCCGCACCGCTTTAAGCGCTTTATTAGCTTTCACTAGAGGAATTGTATATGCTATACGAAGCAGGAATATATTAAAACACCCTCCCCACGGTTTCATTTCCGTCTCGTTCATCATCACGTGCCGCTCTCCCCATCGCGTTGCTGCCGTTGGTAGAACTCCTGCGTCAGTTCGGCCAGATTACGCTCGAGCGTGGCCACCTCTTCGAACCGGAGGGCCTCCCGTGCCTGCCGGATGTAACCTTTCACTATGTTGATTTGGTCGATCAGCGGATCGGACGTCACGTGCCGCTGCGGTCCCGTTTGCGTGCCGCTCCAATTGTCCATGGTGGACACGGAGGGAGCCGCTGCGGTCCCACAGTACCGCCCGTTCGTCATTTCTGCCGTGGAGGCGGTCGAGCTCGACGTGCTGGACGAGCTGATCGTGTTCAGCGGCTCGCTGGACGTATCACCGCCACCAGCACCACCAGCGACCTGAAGCAGTTCGTACCGCTCGTACGCTTCCAGGGCCAGCAGTCGCTCACGCTCCAGCCGACGTGCCGTTTCCTGGCGCTTCTTCTGCTGGATCTTCTTTATTTCCTCCTCTACCGGTAGCGGCGGGATGGAGAGCATGCGCTCCTTGATGTACGCGATGCAAGCGAGACGGATCGACTTCTTCAGTGCCTCCTCCCGGCTGCCGGCAGCGAACGGGAGCGCCAGGATCGCTTTGCTGATGCTGTCGAGTTGTTCGGCCGAGCGGCCGATTTTTTCCCGCAACGCGGAAGCATCCGACAGGCGGAAGATGACGTCACCCTCGTACAGGCTGTCCAGTATGCGGCGGTACATCGGTATGTGCGGTTCGATGTCTGCCTGCTCCTGGCGCAGCCGATCGTACAGCTGCGTGATCGTGGGCCGATTGCGCCGCGCGTCCTGCATCTCCATGC
>KZ068518.1:0-15918 GCA_002091845.1 Anopheles cracens | reverse complement strand
GGGGCGCTTCATCTCGAAGTCAGTTAAGCGAGTAGCGCGCCACACAAACAGAAAAGATTTATCTGAACTTCCTGTCGAAAGAGTCACATAATATGACGCCAGCGTGGGGACGCGCGCGAGTTATCGTCATGTGCCGTTCGAAAGACAACGGCCCAGCGGAATGTTGTAAATGTCCAACCACACTCTAGTGACCTTGTTATAGTTTCGAATGAACTGTTGAAATTGATTCTATTGCATGGAATGCACCGGGAACTCCGGATATCAGCTGGGAAGTTCGAGCTTCTTGGCAATGCGTGAACTCTTGTTTGGGTTGGGGAGTGTTCACAAAGAACTTCACACATTTCCAAGCAATTCTTGGTTTGGTTAGGGTGTTTACTTGAACCGGTATTACAAATCAAAGTTATTACACATATAAGCATGCAAAGACAAAGACAAACAAACAAGGCACACCACGAGTCGTTCAAATGGTAAAAATTGCACTTGAGAAAAAAAAGGAAACATCTGGTGTTCTGCATCAAACGAAAAAATAATTAAACACGATAAGAAGATTGTGCACTCGTAGCTTTAGCTATAAGAGCAAAAATAAGTGAATTAATTTTCCGTTAATTACAAATGAAATTGCGGCGAAACTAATACATAATTTAATCAATTTTGATTATTATACTAGATTGAAATTCATAGCGTTTCTCTTATGCTGTATTGGGATTTCCATTGTTTTCCTTTATCTGAGAGACAAAAGTGTTTTTCTGACGTTTTACTCGAAACAAATCTTGAAAGCAAAAAGATATTCTCTGATGTAAATATTGTTATGATATAGTATTACTTTTATTGCAATGGAAAGTGTTCAGCTTCCGGATTAATATATGTAAAATTTAGAAATGAATACCGGATAATCTGCAATGCATTCACAGCTATTTTAATACGTGAATTTCTGTTCCATTTCTTGAACAAAACTATCGGATAAACCCTATCTTTGTATGTTCCCTTTCTACTATCTATTGTATTTGCTTTGAACGAATCAATTCAATTGTTTGTTAAGTCACTGAACGCGAATGAAAACGAAAGCACGTCATGAAAAGAGTGTCTTCGTGATCTAACATATGGATATAATGATTCATGCTCGGGATAAGATACGATCAAACTAGACAAATGAACAGAAATGGATAACAAAGAATACGTGATTTAACTCTACCAAGATTAAATATTTACAGTAAGAAACATTTACCTTAACAGAATTTTTTTTTAAAAGGTTCTTATTAAGAAGCAACAATTTATTATTCAGAGCTTTCAATACACAAACAAAGAATCTGCTAAAAAAAACATACCTACGAACAAAAAGACATTCAAAATTACAATTCTTATACGGATTTAAGAGAAGTACTATTAACGAAAATGTGTTAATATTGTGTGACGGTCAAATTGATTGAACAGTAGAGTCACGCTAATGTTTCACTAAAATAGAGTCAAATTGAATTAGATGTAGCTACTGCTACTTGTGCTGTTTTGGCCTAGCAGATGGCTAATCTTCTTGGAATCATCGTAAAAGAAGGAAATTAAAGACATTCTTCAAGTGCAAAGATATGAATGTAGGTCTAGGTACGCCATTCGCGGCTAGCCTTGACACAATGTATGTCCCCATAGTGAGTATTATTGCCAAGAAACTTATTTATTCTAAGCGACAACAGGTCTGCTCCAAACCGTAGGAGAGAAATTGGCATTTATCCGTTTGTTTTGGCGGCGTTATGCAATATAGTGGAACTAGCTTTAGGAACTAGCCTCTGCAGACGGCATTAGACGAATTGCACAGGCTACGCAGAGTCAAGCCGACTGATAAAGCAGTCGATACATCATCACCCGGTTGGCCCTGAAACGAAACCAGTCCCGAACGAGGGTGGTGGTGTGATCATCAAGCAAAACACACAAACACCGGAGTCGTCGGAGACAAACACCGGGGAGGATAAAGGTGCGAAAGTAGCGGCAACAGCTCCGATCGCAACGGTGGTGTCTTCCTGCGCGCGATCGTGATCATCTGAGCGGATTGTTCCAAGTGGTATGCGTGTGTGTCATCGCGTTACGAAACCAATGCAATACGCAAATTGCTACCAGTCGTACAGGAAGTTTATCTGGGGGGGTTATGATATCTTTTCCTGTGTTACCTGTGAAGAGCCTGCACAAAATATTGTAAAGTTACTTCTAGTTACTTTGTTGTTTTAAAAATGTCATTCACAAAGTGGTTCATTCCGAGAACTAAAATTTTGTCTTTTTACTTCTAATGTGCAAAGTACGAACCTTATTGCGGAGATCTTGAAGATTAATTTAATAATACTACTGTTTGCATTGTAATTTGATCGCAATAATGGAGTTCAGAACTATCATTGCTCGCTTATCATGAAAGAACAGGTAACATATTAATTTAATGTTGCTACTGTTTGCATTGTAATTTGATTGAAATAATGTAATTTAAGACTATCATTGCTCGCTTATCACGAAAGAACAGGTAACATATTTAGCAATTAACTCAAATGTAAAGACGGAGAATCAATTTGTACAAGTACATACATTTCATCAAGTAAAAATACAGAGAAACACCCCAGAGCAAATCTAATAAGGAAGTATATAAATTCCTCAACTTTTGGTAAACATATATGCACATTTTAATAAGAAATTTCAAAACCATAACCGAAAAACCTAAATGTCACTTTCACACGACCGCTGAGTGGACCTTTGGGAACAGAATAGTTGCAGAAACATAAAACCCGCTCCACGCTGGATAAATTATTCCATCATAATAAGGTAACGACGAATAAACATTCATTTAAAAATTCTGTTCCCTAACAAAATACGCATAAAGCATCCCTTTGCGCAAGCGTGTGTGTGTGTGTGTGTGTTCCCTTTTCTTCCTGGAAAGAGGAGACGAAATAGGGAGCAATATTTTCATCGCCTTCTTTCATGCATAATGTATGGGCACGCAAAAACGCCATTACAAAGAGGACCGCGCGCACAATTTTGATATCTATTCCTATGCACACTCGATTGACGACGCTAGCAGAACGATTACCACACGGTCGAATCGCCCAAACCCTTCCCGCAAAGAGCAGTAGGCCTGACATTTCGTTTGACATTTCCCGGTTTGATGTTTTCCAGCCGAATTTGGGTCAGTGGATTTTTCTCCACGCTCGGCAAAAAGCCTTACCAGCTCTGCACACATACACAACGAAGGGCGTTGAAGGAAGAGCTCTGTTGGCGTAGGCGCAAAGGGCACACGGCTGGCAGCCGCCGATTCCGCGTACGGTACGGAGCGCACGGAGTTCGATGAACTTTTGACGGCTGCATCGAAATTTCGTTCGGGTGAGCGATTGCACGTAAGCCTCACGGCGCGCAAGCCAACGGTCGGGCGGGCGTTGAGAAAGGTCGGAGACAGGAAGCTGATGAGGAGGAGATTCATGGGAATATCCCTTCCTGGTAGAAAACTAGGTCAAAAGCGGGAAGCCGCAAACACTGTAATATGGATGTAATCCTTTTAGTGTGAAGTTGTGTGTGTGTGTGTGTGTTGCATGACACACAGCAGAAACAGCACAAAAAAGCAGGAACATGCTGCAGCACACACCAGAAGGGCTTCACAAACCGGCAAGTGTAAGTGCGTGTAAGCGCCGCTGTGTGTGTCATAAGCAATAGATGCTTCTTTCTCCCTTTCAATCTTGCGGCTTGGGTGTGGTCGTACGACGGGTTGGTCTGGCCTAGATACACCGCGAAGGGCAGGCGGCCGTCTGCAGCCGGGAAGCAGAGAAATCATCATCATCATGACATCAACGACAGTTCTCTTGCACAGTTCGATTTTGTCCCGGATTGAGTCATCAGAATCGTTCCGTTTGCTTTCCTCCGTTCGTCTTCACATGACGTATGCGGGTCGGGTCTTGGGTACGGTTGTGAAAGCTCCACCGGGACGGAACACGCCATCAACATCGTGAACAGAGGACGAAAAACAATCATATTGTAGAAATAGTCCCCACCTAAGTTATTTTAATGGCATCGAGTGGGTGGCGCAGAGTGTCCTGGAATCACACTTCCTGCTCTGTCAACCTGAGAGAAGAGCTCGCAAGAAGGAAATCGTTGCCCTAGCGCCTTCCTCAATCGAACGGGAGTAGTGCGAGGGCGCAATCAATGGCAGGAAAGGCAACACATGCAACGATGCGCATCAACGTGTCCCGCAATCGATCCATTTCGTTGACATGAACCTGATTTTATTTCCTGCCCCGGGAACGATGTCCTTGCTGGCTAGGGACAATATTTAGCTGATTGGGTCACTAGTCGAAGTGTCCATTACGGTGTGCTTCGCAGATGAACAGCTTCCCTTTTCTTCCTGGAAAGAGGAGACGAAATAGGGAGCAATATTTTCATCGCCTTCTTTCATGCATAATGTATGGGCACGCTTCGTCCACCGGCGGAATATCTGATGCGCCATAGGAAAAATGGCCCTGTCTAATGTGCTAATATTGAGCCAAATTGTTGGTCATGTGTTTGCATTTATCCTTTCGATGTGCATCTACATTCCGCTCGCAGTTCACGTCCGATCCTTCGAGTAAGTTCGATGCTGTGGGTGCGGATGAGTGCTATGGCAATTCCCTATGCTGCTGTTCTTCCTTTACAGTGGTCACTGTCTGCTGTTTACCACTGGGACATGGCAGGAAAAAGATGGTTTATTCGATGTGAGGTGGGCGTCGGAAGCATATTGTAACTATCCGATCATTGTTGGCGTATGCTTGTTCGTCATTGCTGGAGTACAAATTTATCGGTGAGTAATCTTATTCAATGTCCATATTGTTGCTTCTGTTGTTGTAATGGTGTAACGCCAAACTTTTTTTTGCAGGATGGCCCTATTGGCGTATCGAGAACTTGAGAGCTCATTCCTAGGATTGTTTTTCGATGTCGTATTCAGTATTTCCTTATGCGCCATGACCCTAATTGCCGCCATAATAATTACCCTTGGTTTTATGGCCTGGTGTGGTGAGATGACCCAACGTTTTCCTTCGTATGTTACCAACTATATCTCTATGGTAGAATCAGCTTTTAGTTACGAATGCTCTTTATTGCAGTTGCGAAATTGCGGATGGCCAAAACATAACCAACGTGGAGCTCAACATCCAGACGTCCGGGTTCTACATCGAAATGGGCACAGCACAGTTTGGTGCCTGGGCATCGTTCGCAACTTGGGTAGGTTTGTCCGTCTTTTCGCTGTTGAAATTGATCAATAACCATCAGGTGCGCAACATTCGCGTTTCGATGTACATCGAGCGTCAGCGCTTGGTAAATGAGGAAGTCTATCGCAACACAACGTCCGAGCTCCCCTCTGGAGCGCTCAGTGATAACTAAAGAAAAAACTAGCTATTGGCGATAATATTCCAGGCACTACAACCGGTATGACTGGTTTCGCAATGGAATAAACAGTGAAATTAAATTAGCAAGTAAGCATATCAATTGAGGTACAGTTTTCCTTACTTTACGTTACTCATTATTTGGTGTATACAGCTTTATTTTTAAAATTCTACTGGATTTGTATAGATATGCCTTTATCGCACATTAATGGAATAAGTGTACGTGAACAGAAATTCCATTGCAACTATGTTACGCTCTCGAATTAAGGTAGGAAAAGTGTAATCCAAAAAAACGCTAACAAATAAATCAATCAGAACAAACATAGCTAACGTTATGTTGCGCTTAATGATTATTTTGACAATAAAACCTTGCTTAGTTGGTTAAGGCCATAGCAGTTAGTTTCAATGGAAAATAACTACACAGGAAATATAGCGGTTCGTTTGGATAAACTTGCTATGAATCAAACTAACACTCATTAAATGATAAGAGCAAAGCACGGGGCGAGGCAGAAGGCAAATTCTTGCATAAAAAATGCAACAACTGTACTCTGAGTCATAGTTGACATCATTGCACTAGACACTCTCAGAGGATGGGGGAACAACAGAAGCGTTTGTGCATAATCCCTTTTGAACGGCGATGTATGTACTACATAAGTTAATTATTGTTTACAATTCTTATGTCAATAAATTATCCTTAGTTTTCGTCATGTAAACCCGAATGCGTAAAAACAATTTATGAGATGTTAATGGCTTTCAGAAATTAATAGAGTTATAGTTTTAACTACATGGGATTCCCAACTGTTTCTGTAATGAAATAATAGCAATTGTGATCCATCGCACGCGTAAACATTATGAAAACCTGGTCAATTGTTAGCCATCATTACGGCCAAGTTCAAAATTGTCGAACAAGATGTCGGTGACATTTTTGCTTTTTCGAACAGCTTCAGGTCCACTTCGATACGGCACGTTTGCACGTTGGAGTTTGATTCTTTAGTCGTAACGCCGTAACGACATAACGCACCTGCTTGCTTTGATTTTTTATATCTCAAAGGATGTAGGAAGGAAAAGATAAATAGTAAACAATAAAAAAAAATGGAAGTCTATAAAAGTTACCTTACATCAACCAATGCTAGCGTTCGAGCTTGTGTGAGGAAATAGCATTCCTTTGAATTTATATGAATCGTATTGGTGCTTCTGCAGTACGGTAAGCATTACGAAGTTTATCATAACATAATTCATAGCTGGAATGAACAGTTGGAGAACTGGAGAGCTGGTCTGCCTTAAGCTCTACATCAAGTTGTGTTTGTTTTATGCTTGCAAATGATATCACGAGCCGAATTAGTATCGTTACTGTTTGCATGGCTTAAAAAGACTTTGATCCTTTTCGGCTTATTCCGTCTCTTTGCCGAATTTGTATCCAGCATTATAGATTGTCATAAAAAATTGTAAAAATCAGAAAAATATGGGAAAATAACCATGTGATCATGAACATTCAAATCCGAATTGACTTCAAGTGTGGTAATGGTGCGCTGCTGATTATTTTTTTCCTCTGAATAGCTGAAATTTTGAGGATCTTTTCGAATTGATTTTGTTGAGCGATCCCATCCGATAAAACGTCACGAAAATAAGCGTGCCTGCTCCTTGGGTAGGATTTTCAGTATTGACAGATCTGACATTTGTTGTTGTTCTTCTTCCACTTCTTCTCGTTGGAGGTTTGTCAGGTGTTTGCCGAGACGTGTGTAATCTTTTTTCCGCTGTGCCAACTAGTCGTTTCCGTGGAATTTCTCCATTCATCTATAAGGACGATAGGACCTACGCTCCCTCACGTGCGTGTCTGCAGCTCACTGCTCCCCCTTCGCACGGTACCAAACGAGCGTGTTGTTCGCTTGTCGTGTAACTGCGAGCGTGTGTGCGCGCGTGTGTGTGTGTGTTTATTTGTGTACACCGGGATTTCCTGCGTGCGGGGAAAGTAAATAGGAAAGGATTTTGCTGCAACCAGCAGTTCACTTCCCCCCATTTCGGGATCCTGCGGTCCTCCGCAGCTCCAAAACGACAACAAATGTGTTCGGAATCGCAGCTAAAGAGGCAACTCCATCGGAGCTAGTGGAAAGCATCTAGGGCGACACACGGGTGAAAGAAGCGAAAACGTCAACCAGCGGGGATCTCGCTGCTGCTGCTGTGGTGACTCTGCATTTGTGCATGTGTGTTTGTGTATATGTGTGTTTATATGTACGCGCTGAGCAGGAGTGAGTGTGCTAGCTGGTATCCATTTTTGTTGCAACAATAATCCTAAAGTAGGCGGGTTTTGATGGTGTCGTAGCAAGCAAAAGCAGGACTTGCTTGCTCCGGAATATATCCTTCCGCTTGCACCGGCAAACAAGGACCGGTGCCGACCAGGAAGTGTCAATTTGAAGCTTTCCGATCAAAATAAAAGGTTCGGAAGTGGTAACACGAAACGAACCCGACGTCTGCCAAGGTGGACACCACCGTCGGACACACACTGTAGGGCCGTTTTAGCTACGCAGCAACCACATCATCGTTTCAACACACTTGCCTTTCGGTGGTGCCTGCCTGCTACGGACGGTGTTTGTGTCATTTGTCGCGACCGTGATATCAAAGTGTGCTGATTCTCAGCCTGCTGGGTGCATCCGGGAAAGATTATCGATAAAGAAAATCGCCACCACCCGAAAATTTGTGTACACACACACGCACACATACGCGCGCGCGGTCCACGGGTTGGGAGTGAATGTGGATCGGCCGGCTGTGGCGGCCGGTGTGGTTGGTAAAGCGGAAAGATTGGTAGTGTTGTTGTGTGCGCCCTTGGTCGACGACGTCTAATGCGCGGCGATATGTGGCTGGTGCTTTAGAGCGAAAGAGCGAGCCTATCTCATTATACATACCCCGGATGGCTTTTCCAGCAGCGGTCGTACGCGGATCTCCCTGCTATGCGGTCGGCGAGAAGTGGCAGCAGTGAATGTGTGTGAGTTTCAAATTGTGAAGAAGTGAAAAGTGAAAACATCATCATCAAACACCCTTTCCGAAGGCGACTGGGGAGCAGCAGTACACACACACCCACACACGCACCCCTTTCTCTGGCCGTGTATGCTCGTTCAGGTGGCTCGGCATACCTCCTCTGTCCTCGTGGCCGGGCGTTCATCGTCCCGTCAGCACCACAAGTACTCCTCCCGCGAATCCACCCTGTGTAATAATATCATTCGGTGCGGGACACCGAAACAACAGCCGTGTCTCTTCTCGTCGCGGTATTAACACACGGCCACGGGTGGGTGCTGTGGGCCCTGTCCGCGTCACGGCCATTACCCAGCGGAGCGCATCGGGAAGGAAAAGAGAAAAATCTGTACCGCGCCCGCCTGGTGCTGTGGCATTTGGGCAGTAACCAAAAACCTCGCTGCGGGGAGGGTGGGTGGAGAAAGAAAACAACAACAACAACTCACACACACACACTCAGGAAAACCATCGCCTTACCTGGTGGTGATCGCAAAAATACATCTTCCTCATCGGCTGGCCTGCTTGGATGTACGTGACATCGTGAAACTGCGCAACGCTGCTCCCCGACCGACCCCAACAACGCGACGCCGCCGCCACCACCACCCGGCATAAAATTCCCCCAATAGGGCGTGCACACACACAGCCACGCACGCGACGATGGATCTTTTATCCAAATCGGAAGGTAAGCAACGGGGCCAACATTGTTGTTTCGAACATGAAAAACAGAAATCCCTGCGGGACATTTTCTCGAAAATGCAGGAAAAATAACGCCACTGTGAAGTACGTGCGATACAGCCACTCGCCGACACGTCTGAAGTGACCGCCGTCCATCATCAAATGCGTGAATCATCTTTTTTGTCATTCCCTCCTCGCTTTAGTGTTCCCCGTGCCAAAGGCATTCGTACGGGAGGGTGTGAATAATATTCGTACGTACCTACTCACGTCATCACCAAAATGTGGACACTTTGTGTCATCCTGGTAGCACCGTGATGGATGTGCTACTAGGCTATAAAGCAGGCTACAGAATCGTCCCAAAGCTCTAGTGTGCCTCCATATCATGGCATGTCCTAGAAGAAATAATTACTCCATTAGCTCCATTTTACATCATTCCCCGGGAACAATGCATCGTACACACCCTTTTTAATTTACTCCACAGCTGGCCATTCGTGTCAAGGCATGGTGACTGTGTGTGTGTGTGACAACAACAGAGTGGCAAAATCCCCTTGTTGTAGAGGCCGCACTTCACACTAAAAGGATTACATCCATATTACAGTGTTTGCGGCTTCCCGCTTTTGACCTAGTTTTCTACCAGGAAGGGATTTTCCCATGGATCTCCTCCCCATCAGCTTCCTGTCTCCGACCTTTCTCAACGCCCGCCCGACCGGTGGCTTGCGCGCCGTGAGGCTTACGTGCAATCGCTCACCCGAACGAAATTTCGATACAGCCGTCAAAAGTTCATCGAACTCCGTGCGCTCCATACCGTACGCGGAATCGGCGGCTGCAGGCCGTGTGCCCTTTGCGCCTACGCCAACAGAGCTCTTCCTTCAACGCCCTTCGTTGTGTGTGTGTGCAGAGCTGGCAAGGCTTTTTGCCGAGCGTGGAGAAAAATCCACTGACCCAAATTCGGCTGGAAAACATCAAGCCGGGAAATGTCAAACGAAATGTCAGGCCTACTGCTCTTTGCGGGAAGGGTTGGGGCGATTCGACCGTGTGGTAATCGTTCTGCTAGCGTCGTCAATCGAGTGTGCATAGCAATAGATAACAAAATTGTGCGCGCGGTCCTCTTTGTAATGGCGTTTTCGCGTGCCCATACATTATGCATGAAAGAAGGCGATGAAAATATTGCTCCCTATTTCGTCTCCTCTTTCCAGGAAGAAAAGGGAAGCTGTTCATCTGCGAAGCACACCGCAATGGACACTTCGACTAGTGACCCAATCAGCTAAATATTGTCCCTAGCCAGCAAGGACATCGTTCCCGGGGCAGGAAATAAAATCAGGTTCATGTCAACGAAATGGATCGATTGCGGGACACGTTGATGCGCATCGTTGCATGTGTTGCCTTTCCTGCCATTGATTGCGCCCTCGCACTACTCCCGTTCGATTGAGGAAGGCGCTAGGGCAACGATTTCCTTCTTGCGAGCTCTTCTCTCAGGTTGACAGAGCAGGAACTGTGATTCCAGGACACTCTGCGCCACCCACTCGATGCCATTAAAATAACTTAGGTGGGGACTATTTCTACAATATGATTGTTTTTCGTCCTCTGTTCACGATGTTGATGGCGTGTTCCGTCCCGGTGGAGCTTTCACAACCGTACCCAAGACCCGACCCGCATACGTCATGTGAAGACGAACGGAGGAAAGCAAACGGAACGATTCTGATGACTCAATCCGGGACAAAATCGAACTGTGCAAGAGAACTGTCGTTGATGTCATGATGATGATGATTTCTCTGCTTCCCGGCTGCAGACGGCCGCCTGCCCTTCGCGGTGTATCTAGGCCAGACCAACCCGTCGTACGACCACACCCAAGCCGCAAGATTGAAAGGGAGAAAGAAGCATCTATTGCTTATGACACACACAGCGGCGCTTACACGCACTTACACTTGCCGGTTTGTGAAGCCCTTCTGGTGTGTGCTGCAGCATGTTCCTGCTTTTTTGTGCTGTTTCTGCTGTGTGTCATGCAACACACACACACACACACCCAGTTTCTTCTTGTGCAGTTACGGCGGAGAGACGTCGCGTCATCGTTCAGCAGTGATAAGATTAGCGTAACAGTGTCCCGGAGCACAGACACAAACAGTCCCTTCTACCGTACCGGGCGGATGTGGCAAGTATTTTTATCGCAAAAAAGAAACAGCTAAAATGCTGCCCAACCGAGCGACGTGTTGCAAACTTTCGCGTTATCAGTTATCCTATCTCGTGCCCCGTTCCGTTTTTAATCGCAAGGGCTCACCCGGTTGAAACAATACCATTGACGCTAGCGCTGGTTGATTATATGCTCCATCTTGTTTGGACCAAAAATGGCTCGAATAATGCACGCGCTGCAGTGTCTCGATCGCTCAAGTAGTAGAAAAAAGAAATGGAAACTAATATGTTTTTTTCTACAATTTATTTGACCATTTTCACACTGGCCTGAACATTTTCTCTAAAACGATCACTTTCGGCGATCGTGTAACGCTCGTTATGTCTTCCTCGGCTTTATGACTCATTATATACGGCTTTATAGGCGGAACAATCGGTCGCCGTATTTTGTATCACAATAATTTCGCTTTTCATCGCTTTCAAATATAATTTATAGACGTTTGTTTTAGTGCCGCCATATGAAAATGTTTCGGGCATGAAATGTCTCCAGTATCGCATCACCTCGCGCAGCATTACATTCCATGGATCGGTGGTTACATATATTTAAACGAAACAAAAAACGTCCGCGCCCCAGTTATCTAGCGGTCTGGGGGTGTCGGCGCCATTTATCGGAATGACTAAGAACAGCAAGGCACGAGCAGCGCGTGAACTTGCCATTCTTCGCACGTTCACCGGCCGTGTTTGCGCCATATGCGCCCCGTTTTTCGGCTAGAGTTAAATCGCAAACGCTTATTCGGTGCGTTCGGTGATGCTTTGATGTTGGGAAAGATGGGCGAGATTGTGTCCCCAGTGTGTTCGGGGTTATTTGAATAACACATCGTTCGTTCCGTGACACATGTCGAAAAACAGTAGAAATCAAAATGAGAAACAAACAATCTCAACCTTCGAAAATAGCATATATCTGTCGACCTGTTGTAGAGTTTACCGCAAATGTTTCAAAATAATCCTTTAATTTATCAATCATTTCCTGATTGATGCCTTTCGTCTCATTTTTTGGAATTCATACTCATATTAATATTTATGATATAGGGAAAACGGCTTATGTTTATGGTGCTTTTTCAAGTTGTGCGTGAATGTGTTCCCGTTTTGTGTAACATACTGTCTTTTCATGTAAATTAAATTATAAACATGAAATCTTGTTGGAATATCCAGGTTTTCCGAACCTGTAATAAAGTGTCAGTGAAATATACTATAGTCCTGTTCGCAAGCGCAAAGTCTTACCAAAAGTTAGGGGTTTAAATCTCAACTGAACGCAGGACTGCCTATTCGCGCTAGGGGTAATAACTAAGTCAATCGAAGCCAGAAATGTCAGACCTAGATCCGGTAGAGGTTGTTGTGCTAAGGAAGGAGATTAATAAAAAAATACAATGTTGTAGAACTACTCATACAGTTAATAACAATGTTGCAGAAATAGCTTCGCTGTAACTTTTTAGCAATTTATCCACGCAGAAAAAACGAAGTTACATACGGAATAAATAACAAAAAGCGAGTAAAAAAGAAAATCAAGTACACTGACCGCTTACAAGAGTAGGAAAGTCTCACGACTTGAAAAGGAAGGTATTGTTTAGAACTCTTGAATGTACATATTCTTTTTCCTCCTTCTTCATTGCCTGAACAGCCCTTTTAGGCCAGCCATTCTTGTCTTATCTTGCCTTATATCCTATTGGGACTTCTCGTTCAGTTGAAACAGAATAGCACGGAGAACGATGGAGCCAGACTTTATTTTAACACCCCAGTCTACCCAGTTAGAATTCAGAAATTGATCTTTTTCCACAGAATACGTTGATTAAGCATTTTGCACAGCATGCTTGGATGCATATGTGTTGAATTACCCAATCTATCCGAGGGTAAATAGTCAACTGAGTCCTGCAAACGGGGCGACGGTTCAGTTCTGTTGCGAACCTCCCCAACCTCTAGTGTGTAAAACTATACGCTACGCTCCTGCCCTTACGATCGGCCGCAATTAAATTGTTATATTTCAGAATGTATGACAATAAGTTTCAACAATTTCTGAACAAAAATAAAAGATTGCAAGCTTTAGTAGAAATTTGAATATTTGAAAAAAAAATGCGAAAAAATACGGAATGGTGTCAAAGCAGCCCAGAACAACTCTGCTTTGTTGCCATTTGGAGTTATTTATAATTAGTAATCAGAAATGCAAATAACGAACAATGTTACTTTTGTTTCGTTAACTCTGCTCAAACACGACAATCGTTAGTGTCATCGGCGCATCCGATCTCTACTCACAATAGATTTTCATCTTCGCACTGATCGATTGCGCTCCGTAGGATTAGGTTTCACTCGGGGTAATGCGACGACGGTTGCAGTAGGCTTCGCCTCATAAAGCAATTTCTCTCCTGTGGCATTGCAACAACAGCCAACTGCTCTGCCCCGACGTAGGCGCTGGTTTTGATCCTTCCCGACGTTGATGGAACTCGCTCGAAAATGCGCCCAACGCGCCCGGAGCGCACGCGCCGGGCCGAATGTTTGCGGTAACGCCGCGCACAACGCCAACGGTCTCGGTCAACATTCCGGTGGCATTATCTTTCATGAGCATCGAAATGTTTTTCGATGAACGAACGCTGTTAAAAATCATCACACTTGAGCTATTCGGCTCGTGGTCCGAGTTTCTCTGTAGAAGGTGACGGCTGCCTAATAGTAGTTTCGTTACATTTCTCCTGCTATCAGGAGAAATCGCTTGCTCGAATCACGGAATCATCGGTTTGCTAGTCGCACTTCACGAGGCACACAGACACACTATCTTATCGCTATCTCCTGCTCCAACCCACCGGTGGTCACCAGGTTCCGGGAAATCTATTGTTTTTCTAATCGATTTTTTTTTTTCGTTCGTTCCGTATGCTCAGTCTGTTCGATTAAGTTTGTATTGCACCGCTTAATGGTCCGGCGACGGGGAAGAACCCGCAGGAAGATTGTCGCCCCGCGGTTAATATACGGTTAGAACAAGGGTTTGTCGGGGTTTACGTCCATCTGGAATAAAAATGCTTCTATTTCACTCGTTTGTTTTCAGTACTGTTTTCGAGCCGGGTTTTCCTGCGCACAGCAATGTCCCAACGCCAGCCAGCGTACCTGGCACTCTCGTTCAGTTGAAACAGAATAGCACGGAGAACGATGGAGCCAGACTTTATTTTAACACCCCAGTCTACCCAGTTAGAATTCAGAAATTGATCTTTTTCCACAGAATACGTTGAATAAGCATTTTGCACAGCATGCTTGGATGCATATGTGTTGAATTACCCAATCTATCCGAGGGTAAATAGTCAACTGAGTCCTGCAAACGGGGCGACGGTTCAGTTCTGTTGCGAACCTCCCCAACCTCTAGTGTGTAAAACTATACGCTACGCTCCTGCCCTTACGATCGGCCGCAATTAAATTGTTATATTTCAGAATGTATGACAATAAGTTTCAACAATTTCTGAACAAAAATAAAAGATTGCAAGCTTTAGTAGAAATTTGAATATTTGAAAAAAAAATGCGAAAAAATACGGAATGGTGTCAAAGCAGCCCAGAACAACTCTGCTTTGTTGCCATTTGGAGTTATTTATAATTAGTAATCAGAAATGCAAATAACGAACAATGTTACTTTTGTTTCGTTAACTCTGCTCAAACACGACAATCGTTAGTGTCATCGGCGCATCCGATCTCTACTCACAATAGATTTTCATCTTCGCACTGATCGATTGCGCTCCGTAGGATTAGGTTTCACTCGGGGTAATGCGACGACGGTTGCAGTAGGCTTCGCCTCATAAAGCAATTTCTCTCCTGTGGCATTGCAACAACAGCCAACTGCTCTGCCCCGACGTAGGCGCTGGTTTTGATCCTTCCCGACGTTGATGGAACTCGCTCGAAAATGCGCCCAACGCGCCCGGAGCGCACGCGCCGGGCCGAATGTTTGCGGTAACGCCGCGCACAACGCCAACGGTCTCGGTCAACATTCCGGTGGCATTATCTTTCATGAGCATCGAAATGTTTTTCGATGAACGAACGCTGTTAAAAATCATCACACTTGAGCTATTCGGCTCGTGGTCCGAGTTTCTCTGTAGAAGGTGACGGCTGCCTAATAGTAGTTTCGTTACATTTCTCCTGCTATCAGGAGAAATCGCTTGCTCGAATCACGGAATCATCGGTTTGCTAGTCGCACTTCACGAGGCACACAGACACACTATCTTATCGCTATCTCCTGCTCCAACCCACCGGTGGTCACCAGGTTCCGGGAAATCTATTGTTTTTCTAATCGATTTTTTTTTTTCGTTCGTTCCGTATGCTCAGTCTGTTCGATTAAGTTTGTATTGCACCGCATAATGGTCCGGCGACGGGGAAGAACCCGCAGGAAGATTGTCGCCCCGCGGTTAATATACGGTTAGAACAAGGGTTTGTCGGGGTTTACGTCCATCTGGAATAAAAATGCTTCTATTTCACTCGTTTGTTTTCAGTACTGTTTTCGAGCCGGGTTTTCCTGCGCACAGCAATGTCCCAACGCCAGCCAGCGTACCTGGCACACTCTCCGGGCTCAGGGGGTCTCAGTCACTGGTCCGTCGGATGAGTCATGCGTAACTTTGCAACGTAAATTTATGACCACCCATTTGCATACGAACAATGCGTTTGCGTCCCGTCTCGTTCCACCGAATTGTTACAGATGATCAACACACACACACACACACAC
>KZ068516.1:88654-101014 GCA_002091845.1 Anopheles cracens | reverse complement strand
ACCGTCGAATGGACCGGAAAAAGTAGCTCCAAAGAGCAGACTGCGAAAGAGATTAACGGAGGAGCTAGCTGTAACACTAGAGCAATATTCCTGTTATAAGGCTTTATCCCCCAGTGTAGTGAGTGAGTGTTTGTACATATGGGTCTGCATCGGATTTGTTCGGAAAAAGGATTCCGGTTGGATAATCGTTAAGGTTCCGATCCTAAAGATACCTTCGAATTAATGCTCGACAAGTGCTCCGTAGGCATAATGTTCACATTTCCACGAGCGAAACCTGGGAAATGCTGCGGATCCCGATGGGATTCACCTTGTCACCAACCATTCTGGGTATCATTGGGCTCTGAAGCTTTAACGACTTTACGATCGGAAACCCTTTCGAACAAGTTGCATTTTTGCACTCTTCCCGGCAAATACATCGCAAAAAATGTAAACAATCGTTTGTTTATGTGACCTGCTCTTTGGTGGTGGCATATATAAACCTTGTCTTATACCAGTTGCTTCGTGTAGACCAGTTCCGTTCAAACTCCTGACGACCGTTGATGCACTTGCCCAAATGCATTTCTTGCAACCGGAGCTACTGCAGCATTTATAGCTATTGAATTATGAATGCCATAATGGTGTCCAATTATCAAATGATGTAATAAATTTCCAAAACCGCTCAAGCTACTACCGGTAGACTATTGGATGATGGTAGTATTTGCTTGACTTACAGATCTTCTAAATATTGTTCAAGTTTGTCTGTCACAGCAGTGTGCACAAGCTACTGGTTCTTAGCTAATCTTCAACGATATTATTGGAGCTAGTTTCGGTCTAAGTTTGGTTAGATTTTGGACATGCTATACGCTGCTACGTCTATGCAAAATATAAAGGGAAAACATCAAATTCAATAGTTTTGCAGATGAAGGATCAGAAGAAATGTACACCACTTGCACCCCATAAAGATACATTTTTCTTATTTTTTTAATTTTTTTTTAGATATTAACACAATGTACTTTGGAAACAGTGACATTACTTAACGACATAGCGAAATACCGCCTTTTATTGAAATTTCTGATACTTTGCTTTCCTTGTGCTTTCTAACGAATTGGATTTGCTCTTGTCGAGTTTGATCCGTCAGTATAGCTATTAAACGCGAATGTTTTATTATAAAATAATGAAATGTACTCGTGGCTCGTCCATCCCGTCCTGTGCTGGAAGATTCACTTGCACGTAGCGAGCAGCAGATTGAACTCCGAAATTTTGCTCTTGATGTACTTCTCGTGCAGTGTGATCTCCTCCAGGAAGGCAGCCCGCAGTTGCTGCAGGTTCGGCAGATGCTCGCAGTCGCGTATGTTCAGCAGCGTGGTGAAGTAGTTTTCCCAGACAACCTTCTTGAAGTACCGCGGCATCGTCGTCTTGATGCCGTAGTTGACGATGTTCTTCTGCACCTGCATGTACTTGCCGAACAGCATCACGTGGCTGGTGGCCGCAACACCGTACAGATCGGGCTGATACGTCCAGTGCTTGTTCTCGAGCATTTCGATGCACGTGAAGCCGTCGGTGTTGATTACCTTTAGCGTTTTTTTAGACAGAAAATATCAATTTTTAAGGAACGAAGCAGGTTTTCTCCTAATAATATAACAATTACCTTCTTAAACTTCGCATCATCCGGGAAGAGCTTCATATCGATGCTAACACCGAAGTCGATCAGTTGAATGCAGGGTACTTTTGAGGTCAGCTCGATGCTACAAGAGAAAGCAGTAATGTATATTTGTTAGCTTCCGCATTGACCAGCTCATTAGAAGCACTTACGGTCCCATGACGAGAAAGTTGTCGGGCTTGATGTCGGCGTGAATAATCTGGCAGCTGTGCAGATGGTCCACGATCGAGAGCATTTGGGCGGTCAATATCATGGCGATGAATTCGTCCATGTTCCGATTCGTCGCACCGTTGATCAAATTGCACACATCCAGGATGCTGCCGTGCTGCGAAAAGGGTGAAACGAAAATGCTCGCGTTGTTGCCGATGATCGCGTAGTCGATGTGCATGAAACCGGGGAGCTGGAAACCGATAAGGGTTATCGAATGAGCAAGTCGATGGTGTTGAGCTTCTCGTTTTGAACTTACAATATCGGGATTCTCAATACGACTCCGAAGCTCGAGGCAAATGTAGAATTCCCATAAATTTGCAGGACGTTCCTGCTTCAGCGCGACTTTCTCTCCGGTCGTTTTTTCTGTGGCACTAAATGAATAGAAAGCGGAGACATTAATAAAAAAAATCACTCGAACCCCGATCGAAAAATTACAACATTTGAGCTTTAAGACATCTTGACATTAAGTCAATACGAATAGTTAATTCTTTTTAACTGTACTTATTTTTATATCGTTATTTTCTTTTAAAAAAATATGTTCTGTTAGAGAACGCAGATCAATATAAACCAAAAAGAAACAATTCCGAAGAGTTAAACCAACATTTTATGCTTTACAATAGGAAAGCATTTTCTAACCTAACGTTATGAAACTAAAACTAAATGAAATAGTATTAAAAATCGAATACGATTATAGAAACAACGATCGGAAACTGCTCCAGATACAATAATTTAACTTGCATGTGCATGGGTATGAGCATGTTTATACTAAAAATACCTATAGAGATTTTAAAAAGGAGCAGTAATTGAACAATTTTAGAACCGTAACCAACCACAATAACAATCGGAAACCTGTTCCGATGGAATTGAAGCAGCGCAAGTCGAATTTCATTTGTTTAATAATCCAGGTCCTAAACGGTGAACAGATCGGATTCCCAGATAGAATTGAATAGCAAGAATGAAAAATCCCTTTTGCTTTAATATGATCGCAAATGGAGAAAAAATGAGTTAAAATAGATATGTTTAGAACCATTTTGATAACCAAAACCATTACGACTTGAAATGGAAACCCACGTTCCTCGACTCACTCACCAGTATATTGATCCGTACGAACCCTTCCCAATTTTCTGCTGCACTTGGAACGTTACGCCGTCCTCCTTCATCTGCACCAGTGCATCCTTCCGCAATGGATGCACTACGTTCACCATCAGACAGCACGGCAGCTCCGAGATGTACGTTAAAAAATCAACCCGATCGAGAAACGCCTCGAGCAGCTGCCGCTCGAACGGGTCAATGTCGTCGGTCGCGATATGAGCGTTGATCTGCTGCACCGTGCCATCCATGTCGATCGTTTTGTGCAGATAGTCCTTCTTGTGCTGTTCCCCGTCGGATTGCTGGTCAATTTCATCCCACAGTTCGGCTTCCTGCGAGATGGCCGGCCGGGGATGGTAGATCGAAACGTCTGCATCGTTTTCCACGACCTCGGTTGGGACAGTTGGCTTCTGCTGAACGACACCGACACTCAGTGCCTGCAGTGGTAGCGCTGGCTTGCGGAAAACAGCATCCGTTGCGTTCTGCACTGGTGGTGCCGGTGCAACACCTCCTTGCACATCGACGATCAGAAGCGGTTGCCGTGGTGGTTGAGGCTTCGCATCGCCTCCAGTGCTATGTTTTGATGGAGTTTTAAACCCATCCTGCTGCACGATAGTCGAATTGACGGCATGGTTGATGTTGAGAGAGAATGCCATCGTGTTTATATCGTCCAGGGAGGCCCGGTCAGAGGAACCTGGAGGTGGCAGCGGGGAAGGAAAATCGTCCAGTACTACACGCTCGATCGGAGCCGTTTTCACAGGAGGCGCAGGAGTTGGTGCGGATATGAGAAAATTGGGCAAGGCAAGGCTCGCGTCGATGTTAAGCGACTTTTCCAACTTGATTTGACCCATCGGGAGAAGGGACAGATCGCCAAAGCCAGACACAGAAAGCGCGGCAGCCGGTGCCATCAGCGAAAGGCGATTGTCCGACAGTTGAGGGTCGATCGGAGCGATGGCTGTAGCCTTAGCTTGCGGGGATTTAAGAAGATCACTTAAATTCAACGAGCAATCTTTGCGTTTTTCTCCCTCTTGCTTGTCCACCTTCAAGCCATCGCTGCCCTTGCCATCAGCTTTTTCCCCGACCACTTTTGGAGAGAACGTTGCATCAAGAAGATCCAGTAAAGAATTATTTTTGCGCTGTGGTTCCTTTGCTTTTGGTTCTACGTTCTCAGTGCTGGGGGCAGATCCAGAACACGTAGGTGCAACTGCCGCAGCTACTTCCGGTATCGCGCACATAGGCTTCACCAACTGCAATGGTACGGTATTGGTACGCTCCGTGCCCATTCGGAACGAAACAATTGAATTTGCGTCCAGTTCACGTTGAACCATATGGGAAACGTTCTTTGCGCTAGCTGTTCCCCCGACGAACCCGTATCCACTGAACGTTGGCTCGTCGGAGAGCTGGAATACTCCGGTACGGCCAGCAAGAAGACCGGTAGCAGTAACCGTGGCTGTAGCGCGCGTGATCAGTTCGTTCTCCTTATCATCCGTCGAAACGACCGATGTGGCTGGCAGCGGCAACCGTTTCAGTGGTACATTAGCCATTGTTTCCGTGCTGTCGATGTGTATGCAGAACCCTTTGCCGTCATCACCGGCCAGAGGGAAGACGGATTTGCGTGCCGGTTCATCGGGCTCGCGGAAGACGGTTTCGGTTGCCGATTCTGGTGGGGCATGTGCGTCGATTCCGGCCGCAGTAAATGCATCGGGAGAATGAACCTGAGAAGAGAAAAGGGCAGATTAATGATTGTTATGGTTTCAATCGTTTATAATAGGCAGAACGTAGGAAGGTGTATAATAAAGTCAAGAAAATCCAGGGTATAGTGGCCATAAACCATTAGGTAATTGAACCAACAAAGGAGAATCGATTGCATCCGATAAAGCTCTGAATGTCTGGCTTTTTAAACTACATACCCCGTTCCCAGTTGCTACAAGATTGAGACTGGTGTTTTCGAATTGCAAAGATTCCTTATCAATAACTCGCTTTTAATTGGTACGACCGCGTAGGCAGACAAAGGAGTACTCGCTTTTAAATATGTGAATATTCCATACCACATATTCATATAGCACTATACACCTTCCTACAGCATTAAAACCTTCCTTCGTACCTGTGTACCGACGGGCGACTTCGTAACTCCAACGGCCGCCGAAGAAGACGCTGTGCTCGATTCCGTCCGCTCCATGATTGTCGACAGCTGCTTGTGGTTTTGCGTGCTATTGCACCCGGACGAAACCGACGGTGGCGTTGTGCTCGGTTCCATCACGGGAACGGCATTTTCGTCATTTATCATCACAGCGCCAGGAGTGGAAACAAATGCTGTTCTGGTTTCCCCTGCGGAATCCATTTGCTTGGCTGTTGTCGGCCCTGCATTACTTTCCGGTTCCTCGTCATCTACAAAAACGACCATGCGCTTCGTCGTCAAAGCTGTTGTCGACGTTGTGCTGGGTTTGCGGACGGGCGCCACGGGTGTACTGATGTTCTTAACGAACAAATTAAACATTTGCGTTGAGCAAGTGTCATTCGGGTAGCAGGACTGCGGTGGTTCCAGCAGCTTATCTTTTTCCGTTTCTCGTTCATCGTTCTCGTCGCTGTCGTCGACAAAGATTTCAACTTTCTCCGTCGCTTTCTGTGTGCTGGGGCTACCGCTTGTCTCAGAACCATCTCCGGACTGGTTTGTGAACGTAGCAACCACATTTTTCAGGGGTGTCGGTGTAAAATCTTCCTTTTTGGAAACTTCTTGCTCAAGCACGTCGTTCGAAGGGCGCTTCCGAGATTGATGGGCATCTTCGCTAGAAGCTGCTGCAGCCGCACTTCGGTTGCTCGCGTCTTCCTCCGTCTCTTCGTTGATGCATGACGCAGGTGGATGTGCGGGGAAAATGGATTTCCGTTGGCGTGTCGGCGCGTGGTTAGCGGCGTCAACCGTCCAGCCTGGTGGAGCCATGCTGAAACGAGCTGCACCCATGGAAATACGCTTCGATTCGACGTGCGTTTCATCCATGTCAACCGGATCGATGTCGTCCTGGTAGCGTCTATCGATGCACTCTGAAAAAAAAAAACGTTTTTTTTATACGTTACAGAATCATTCGTTGTGATTCAAACCTTATTTACTTACTCTTAATTTTCCCTTTTAACCATCGTTCCTGCAGCAGTTCTTCGATCGATCGTTCCTCACTTGGGTCCGCGTACATTTCCTGCACTTTTGTTTGAATGTTGCTATCGCATTCCTCTAGCGTCGGGTTTGGAAACGGTGCTTTTTCCGACACGGTACATTTACTTTCCTGCACGTGCAGCGGATGCAGACGTATGCCAACCTCACATCCTCTGCCCCAAACCAACGCCCGCTCGCGTGTGAATTGATTTTCAATCCCACGGCGCACAAAATACCCGTAGGCACGCAGTTCCTCCGGGGAGAACTCCGTGTTCGCTTCCTGCGGTCCTTTGCCCTTACCTATAGCTGCCCGACAGTACAGCCGTATCTTATCGTACGCCGGAATGGCACGTTCCTTTGGGTCTCCAACGCAAATGCCCACCTCGAACGGTGTCTGTGGTTTGCTTCGGCGGCAGAATTGTGCCGGTAGAGCCGTTCCCCGCGCACAATTGTCCACCAGCACCGGGAGCGGTTGAAACGCTTCCTCGTCCACCGGAATGTCGAACGACGGTGTTTGGTGCGTACCGAACAACTTCCTGTGGTTCGTTGGAACGTTCGTTTTCGCTAGACGGGCCGCTTCGATGATGTTTTCCGGCTCACTGTGAACGCTGGAAAAGGGTCTTACGATCGAGCTACCCGAATCGGAGCTCGTACCCGGTTCGTCCGTGTAAACGTTTGCATTCGACGGACCGTTCCCGGCACCTGTGTTCCTGGGAGTATTCTCCTGATTGACAATGCCCGGCTGATAGCTCTTGACTGCGAGCCCCGTACGGACGCTACCGACGTGTTTCTTGCCTCGGGAAGTTCGCAGGGAGGTGAGCGCATTACGACGCTCGTCTAGCGTCGTCTGGAACCGGATCTTGCTGCACTCGTCCTTGTGCAGCAGGCGCTGCGACATGGAAAAGCCGAACGTTTTGTGAGCCTGCTCCAAGTCAGCCTTCGGTTCGGCGCCAGCACGCAGACCCTTCTGAAACACTTCCTCCGTTTTGGCGAAATTATCCACCGCATCGTAATAGTATGCCCAGGCGATATACAGCTCGGCGCAAAGCGTACCAACACCGCGATTGTAGAGCTCGTTGTACAGATCCACCGGGGCGGGCTGAGAATCGATCTAATCCGGGTAGAAGAGAGGCAAAGGTAAAGTGTGCGCACGCAGACTTACTCCGCACTCACTCACATATTTTATGCACAGTTTGATGAAACGATGATCTTGCATGTACTGCGCATCGTTCTCGAACAGTTGCACACACCGCCGAAGTGCTTGCTCCTGTGCTGGCGGCTTAAAGTTGCTCACGTTAGTCTGCTCTACCCACAGAAAGTAATTGTACCACGGAAGTAGCGGATCGTCGCCATCGTAGCTCCCGATGGTTTCCTCTTGGGTCCTGTGAATCGGAACAGTTGTGAAAATAACCTTCGCTCTCCATTTTGTAGCTTCCATGACGCGTTGCTGGACTAATACGTACTTTCGCTCCTGTTCCCACTGCTCAGGCGACACGAAGACGTACTCCATGTGCTCGGCATTTCTACCACCACGGAGAGGTTGAATGTTTTCCTTCGTTTCGTCAAACTCCATGCTTAATGCTAGCAAAATTACAACCGTTTTCGGATATTTCGGATTTCGGAAAAACACACACTGAAAACGCTATTTGCTGGATGACGGTTGGTTTTAAACTGCCTGTCAAAGAATGCACCCGCCGCCGTTTGACAACGGGCACAGCTCAAGCTATACACATCGTACCCTCGTCTATACACATCTTGGGTCGTCATCTGTCGGGCCACAAGTGTCAAAGGACCGTGCCTAAAAAAAGTTCAAGATGGGTTTGGTGGTGCTGCTGTGGAAGGAAAAATAGTGTGTCTTCACAATCACGGTGCAATATCCTATTCTAATATCGTTCGTTTCGTTTCGCATACTTCGTTCGCATCTGGGGAAGGCGGGGCAAGGAAGCGGGTGTCGCACCCGGACACGGTTTCGGTTTCGGAAGAAGCGGCTGCGGCGGAAGTGTTCCGGACTGAATGTGTGTGTTCCGTCGTTTCTCAACAACACAATCCTTCCCGTCGGAACTGCCGCCGTCCGCTTACGGTGGTTGACCTAACAGCTGATAAGTTTGATCGGTGCTCTGGCGGTGTGAGGTTATTGGCGTTGGGCGGTTCCATTTGCTTCCCGAGTACAGCTAACGACGCATGTTCCTTTTCCCGGTTTGCGGTTGCCATCGCAGAGACGGAGAAGGTATAACCTGCAACAGTCGCTGCCGTATGACGTGATTGTTTTCGCATTCCACGCCTGCCGATACAGCCCGGTTGCAGCGTTAATCGATTTCCCCAAGCGTGCCCTCAGTACACAATTTTGCGTTGTTTTTCTGCTCGTGATAAAACACGATTAAACCATCTTAGCGGTCGGTGCGAAGAACGAATCGTACCTGTGCATATATGAGGAGACACACACACATTAGTCGTCAAAATGACTACGAAGGAAACCCATCTTCACCGGCTGAAGCAATTTTTCCGTATAACCAAACCTGGCAGTGGTAAGTGTTTCGTTTGAAGCTGTTTTGTCATGCTAGATTGCTCTAGTGAATGTTTTCCTCACCATTAAACCCTCGCAGTGTCTAGTTCGCGTCATGATCTGCCCATCTCGCCGGAGCTGGAACGCGAGCTGCGACCGGAAACACCGGTAACGCAGCGATGCAAGGCTTTGCGTGATTTCGGCGAGCAGGTGCTGAACTCGCGGCTCGAGCCAGACGCCGTGCAGTCGCTGTGGGAGCTCACGAAGGACCTGCTCGTCGGGAACAAGCTGATGGAGCAGCGGCAGTGCGCCCTCGCCTTCTACTGCAAGCTCATCCAAGGCCAGTACGACAGTTTGGGACTGATGCGTGCCCAGTTCTATCGCGTGATCGAGAGCCACAGCGAGCCGGAGGATATCGCGTACCGGTTGGAGATGCTGAAGCACCTGACCGAGACGGGGAAGAACATTCAGCACTTCGAGAAGGAGATCGGCCCGTTTCTGCTCGACTGGATCAAGCCGATCCATGAAGCGGGCTTGATCGATCCGCTGCTCGAGCTGATCGTCAACCTGATCAAGTACAATGCGGCCAGTCTGGAGCCGAAGTTTCTCGTTGGCGTCGTGTCGTACATCTTCGACATGACGTGCAACAGGCAGGAGACGGGCACGATACTGCTCTGCCTGTCCGTGCTGGATTGCTTCATCTGCTATGCGATCATACCGAACGAGTCACTCACGCTGTTTATCATCATCCTGTGCCGGATGGTGAACCAGGAGGCGTACTGTCAGCACTCGTGGAAGATCATGAAGAATCTCTTCGGCACGGCCCTGGGTCATGCGACGCTGCTGACGATGTGCAACATACTGAACAATCGGGCGTTCCACCAGGATGACGCGTTGCTCCGCGGTGCCATCTTCCACACAAACGTCGGACTGTGGGGCATTAGTGCCGTTCCGATACTGAACTGTTCGCCGTCGATGGTGCTCACTAGCTTCTGGAATGTAAGTAGAGTTGTGAGATTGTTTTTGCTTTTGCTTCTGTTTGTTTGTCTCCGTTTTCGAATGTTTTAGTTTTTTTTTCGAAAACATTTTTTTAAAATAAAAATATGAGCTGATTCCACACTAGGCCGAGTGGCGGAAAAGAATCAACTGTTTTCAAACGGATATTCCCTATTAGGAACATTGGCTCTATATAACATAGCTTCTTCGAAAATTTGTTTTGTTAATCTGCTATTTTCCATAAGAGTCATTAATTTCATGATCTGCATTTACCGTTGAATGCTTCGTTCGTTTTGCCAAGAAGAACATTTCATCAATTGCACTCGTTAAGATAAGCGTCATCTTTACAAAATATCTCTTCCGTACACAGGCCCTGAAAAGCAGACACGTGGTCGTGACGTACGAGGTGATCCTGAGCATGAACCGGTTGATCCAGAAGTCGGCCAGCGAGCTGAATGAACCGACCTGGGACATCATCTGCGATATCATGACGGAGATATCGCACAACCTCGCGATACACCGGTTGCCCCCGGAGCACGTGGTCTTGACGAACTTCCACGAAACGCTCAACCAGATGGAGACGCACGTACAGCAAGCCACGATGAACGCCGACCCGGAGAAGGTGTACGCGCTGATCGAGCACGTGTCGGCGGAGCGTCCGGAGGCGTCGGTTCGGCAGCTGATCGACTACCGGGCGAGTCGGATATCGGCCACACGGTCCGACTGGCTGAAGCAGCTTTGCCAGTTCATGGACCGGTTCTACCGCATGAAGAGCAGCGCCGTTCGCATCTACGCGGTGCAAGCGCTCGAGCAGATAATGGCCGCGAACCGGGCGGCGTACGAGGACGAGATTCTGGAGCGCATCGTCATCGTGCATCTCGGCAGCGTACCGATGGAGAAGGACACGGAGGTGCGGAAAGCCGTCGCCCGGACGCTGATCGAGTTTACGATCCACTGCGAGACAAAGCGATGCATTGAGCTGCTGGAGATCGTGGAGAAGTTACTGCACCGACCGTACGATGAGAATCAGGTGGTGCGGTCCGAGCAGGAGGTAGAGGATGTGATTCTGCTGGTGGATGGGTTAATCCGGTTGTTTATCGTGAAGCTGTACCGGTTGCCGTCGCTGCATGCGATCCGGGTGTACAGCATGCTGATTGGATTGCTGGAGGTGCACTACCAGCGACCGCACGTGCTGGCGAACGTGAGCACGATTCGGTACCGAATCTTCGCCTGGATGATGAAGGCACGCGCGAACGGTTCGTTTCACATCGGGTATCCCGATCCAGAAGATGGCAATCGGGTGCGGTTTTCGCACTATCTGGGCCTCGAAGGACCGTACCAGCATCAGAGCCTGCAGCCGCAGCCCTATCTGTCGAGCCAGTCGTCCAGCCAGCTGAATCTTGCTGGCGGAGTGTCGGCGGAGGCGGCGGGTTCGAAAGCGATGGATCGCATACCGGCCACCAATCTGACGACGATCTCGATCAAGCGAGGCTGCCAGGTGATTGTGCTGTGCCTCAAGGAGGAGAAGGACTGGGACGTGATACAGCTCGTGCTGACGGAGCTGCCGAGCGTGATGCAGAACAAGGCGCTCATACAGGGCAACGACGTGGACTCGCTGGCACGCACGCTTTACCGGATGTACACGGACAAGATGCAGCTGGAGAAGCTGCAGGTGCCGGCCAGCCTGCTGCCGAAGATGTCCGACTACATGGAGCTGATACTACCGGCCCTGTCCAGTCTCGCGATGTACCATCAGCATCTGGACTTTAACACGCAGAAAAACATCATTGATGCGCTGAAGCAGGGGCTGATATCGCGCAGGCCGCACGAAAGTATTCGGATGCTGACGATACTGCTGCTCGAGATGCCAGAACAGCTGATGCCGAAGATGGCGGACTTGCTGCTGGAGCTGAGCAAGATGACGGGCACGAAGATGGTGGCGCTGCCGGTGCTGGAGTTCCTGTCAACGTTGATCCTGGTGCCGAGCTTTCGGTTCGGCAACTTCACGATGCGCACGTACATGTGCGTGATGGCGATGTCGCTGCCGTTCACAAACCCGTTCCGGTACGATCACTACACCGTGTCGCTGGCGCACTACGTTGTGGCGGCATGGTTCATCAAGTGCAAGCTGCCGTTGCGCCACCAGCTGGTGAAGTTCATCGTGCAGGGGCTCGAGTCGTACGTGCACGTCCCGTTTCAGGATGGTTCGAGGGCGTTTTCACAAGTTAACGAAGACTCGTCGGAGCGCAAGCGTAGCTCGAGTCTTACGGAGCAGAGTTCGCGGCGCCGGGATCGTATCCAGCAGCAGGCCCAACAGCAGAAGCAAACGCAGCAACAGTCCCAACAGCAGCAGCCCGGCCAGCGGGGACCTGGTGCCACTGCGACCGGGGTAACCGGATCCGGTTCGGGCACCATAGCGCAGTCCTCCGCCGCTTCCCAGCTACCCGCGCAGAAGGTGTACTCAATATCACCGCTCAACGACGACATGTATCGGTTCCACTGCGAGCTGGCGGATACGTGCGTGGACTTTATGGTGCGCCACACGTTTTCACCCTGCTCCGGCATCTCGAAGCGGTTGCCATCGGCCGAGTTTCTGCTGTCCGGCGGTCAGTCGATGACGTGGTTGGTTGGGCACGATCTGATCACGATCACGACGAGCGGTTGCTCCGGTGTTACGTTCCGGAACGGGCTGTGCGATCGGTGCCATCAGTACTGTCAGTCGGCAGGTAGTGCAAATGTTAGCACAACGGATATTGGTGGGCCCGGGAAGCTAGTACC